>AP028427.1:20281927-20513504 GCA_036509395.1 Antheraea yamamai | reverse complement strand
GTAATTCATAGGTGTATTCTTTTGCAGCTTTTAGTATAGACTTTGTTACATTAAATTACATATGGAACAAGTTATAAGGTTCCGGGTTAACTAAAACCACGGATAAATTACTTTTGTTAAAACATTAAATATTTAAAAATATAAGGCAATATACTGAATATTACTAAAAGAAATTCTACAGTACCATGATTATTACATTTATATTTTAACTAGTTTTTCCTCCCGGCTCCGCTCGCGTTAATGTAGTTTTGATCCTATGCTTCGGGATTATTAGATTTTATCTGGATAGAGTGTATCCTATTCCCCTTTCTGTATACCTTAGAACCTAAATTCATTTTTTTGATAATTAATTATAGCATGAAAGAGTAACATCTCACTCTCTTTCTCACATTCGGATTTATATATATTTAAGATATCAGTGACCGCTAATAAAACAAAATACTTAAACTGGATTTGCAAATTATTAACCTTAATGAATTTAAGTGATATCAACGTATTCCAAATATATATTATAGATGCAAATGTCAGTTTGTTTGTTTCTATATTTTTTACGCTTTAACCACTTAACTTATCGTTAGCTAATTCTGCATGCACGTTGACTGCTGTACACAAAGGGACATAAGGTAGAGAATTAAATGAAATATACATGAGAATAAACAGTTCCGAAACATTTTATCCTGTGTTTCTCGACCAATTTTCTTTATCGTTTCTTGGAAACCTTTTTTTTTATAACGTTGATATGTCGACGCCTTTTAGGGGTTAATTCGTGATACTTCATGCTTCTCACATTTACAAACTCCAATATTTGTACAATACTTAATAAGATTAGTCCCCCTTATGATAATGAATTTCGACCATTAGCAAAAAATTTGTTCAATTAATTACCCGCTTTACGCCCATGATATACACCGCATAATTGCATCTCACCTCTGGCCCCGCTACTTTCAATTCACACCGCCATGCCAGCGTGACTGCTCCGTGAAAACAACTGTCAATTCTGTTGGGATGCTTAGTTATTTTATAATCTTTGGTACTGCAATTCTTTATATAAAATGTAAGGGCATTCATTAGTACACTGCACTTTTAAACCATAAATCATTCCTATTTAACCAAAAAATTGGTGAAGACAAATCTTGTGTTACGAAACTCAAATGTTTATTTGAAAATCCTAGACTCCAGAAATATCGCTCGTATTTGAAAAAAAAAAATGTATTTTGGAATATATTTAACATCAACCTATAATCATTAGGAATGAAGCGATCGCCATACAAAGTGTAGGTAATAAGGCTCTTTGATTATATTAGGGACATTGACCTGTTTTATTTATTAATATTGTAATTTTTTTTATTTATTGTGCAGCTACTTACAGCAACGAATAAATAAAATAACAATTTTCCATTATAGTTCAAGGGAGTAGCGCATTAAAAAAAGAATAAAACAATTTCTTACAATTGTCTGTTATCTTTGACGATCTATCACTAAGCAACGTAATGCTGTAGGTACTTAATATTATTATTTTTATTTTTGGCAACCAATCTTCCAGATTATTTCTGCAATTATCGAGTAGTAATAGTACAAATGTCTTGCGATAATTTCAATGTTCAAACAAGATAGTGGCCCCTTGTTAGAACTTTCCGGGGAGTTTTTATGGCATTATTTTCCATCCCCTTCACTCGGGCATAGTAACCGAACTATGTTATTTAAAATGCCACCAATATTACAAACTATAGAGTCAAATAACACAAGAAGAGATTATAAAAGCCACTACATGCCAGAATAAAATCCCGCCAAAAACACCGCTGTAGGTATACGAGTATATAAGTAAGTCGTTTTTGTTTGTTACACATTCAATAATATACGTATTTAATGTCAGTAAGGCAGGAATACAAAGCATTAATGTTTGAGAAGATTTTTATAACTCAAAATTATTATGTTATATATTTTAGTAGCGTATTTAATACAAAAAGCATTAGAAGTTTAACGCCTTTACAACTTATTAGAACCTAAAACAATAATTCTAGAGGCGAGGCCTTGCCAGAGCTACGCCAAGGGAACAATTCAACTCAATAACTCTATCCGAAGAGCTTTAAGGGCCGGATTTAGGAAATCCTCGAAAACTTCAATATAATTTAATTGAAATTACATTTATTATTTTATTTACAAGTTTTGGGTATATAAAAGTAACGATTTCAATACAGTCCATACTTAATTAAATTATTGTGTGTAACTAACGGATAATATATAGGTTTAATCATTTCATATGGAAGCAATATATTGTCAATAGAAGTTCTCTACATATCGTAAATAACACTGAGGATTTTGAAAGATTATCTCCTAAGGACGTTGAATACTAAAGAGGATCCTTCACTTTTTCTCTTTCGGATTATCTCACTCTCTATTTCACATAGTGACAGAGTCAGTCTTCCTTACTTTCTTTTTCGCTTCGCTTAGTTACGCCACACATACACCGTAACTTCTTAATTTCGGAAACTTGAATGGTATGCGTTTTTATTTTATATACAGCCTACGTTTTACTGCGATACGTAATCTTACAATGGTCTTGTAAATAAGATCTCTGGGTTTAACAGGCATTCTTCTGTCGAATGTAACGCCCGTCATTTCTCGCCATTTGAGCCACGCTGCAGTACGCCGATGTTAAATGTTATCTTCAATATTACCAAATTCCAAATTCGCATACAGTGACGACTCAAATAGTTGATTCTTCGATGAAAATTATACTATTATTGCTGGTATCTGACGCGTTAAAGGGGATTAGAAACAGGATAATGTCTAGGATAGTGCTCATGGGAAAATCTATAGAACACACGGCTAGTGCTTAAGCTTATTAATAAAAGCGAATGCATCTTTGTAATATGTCATACTGCGCGTATTTCTCTTTGGTCACTCTCTCTAAAGCTTAACTAAATGCTATGTGAAATAGTGTTCACCAACTTTATTTGTTGTCTGACAGAATTTATACAATTTTCTCTCGTAAAGTATTCTAGTTTAAAGGTCTTATCTAACACATAAGACATTCCAAGTCAATTCTTATGATTAACAACATGTGACTTGACTTGAATTCTGCTATTTCTTTTCCCAATTTGTAATAGATAAATTGCTGTGGATCGTAAGAAAATTTAACGATCATGTACATAAAATGCTTGTTTGCTAACTCCGTTGCATAGAAATTTGGTGTATTTAGTATATATTTATATTTTAATTTCGATACACCTGAATGCGGTCCTGGTTACAACTGGTACAACTTAGCACCAACTATCTACAACTTCCCATTCTCACAAAGCCTTCTACTGCCGGAATCGAATACAGTAACGCGGCTACGTTATACAGCATTATTCGAATGGTTTTCTACATAACCGTACAATTTACTACAGAACGAAAGCGACTTGAGTGATTGCTTTGTACCAGCATTTTCCACCTTTTGAAGTGAAAATTTCTATAGGCGCGTTGAGCGGTATTTTTGGCAAGAGATAAATTTATAATTTTGCGTCATGACATGCTACGTAATCATGATTGGCCGTATTGCACTTGCGTGGCTTGCGTCACACTAGCGACACGAAGTATAGGGGTCTGTGTACATGTGGTATTGATATTTAGCAGCTCATCGTACGTTTGATTGATTAATACTTTATAAAATGTATATAATTATTGCTCCGAGTGACAATAGATATGAATACCACACTTATGTTAATTTCAATAAACAAATTCTAATGTGTAAATGTAAATGTCATTCAAACTATAATTAATATGAAAATTCAAAAGAGAACACATTTATTTTATTGTTTTGAGCTTGCACTTTTCTGTCAGCAGTCCTTATGAGCTAATGACTGCATCGACATTTTTTTATCGACTCGTCCATTGAGTTATTCCCATAGAATTATGAAACCGCTCACACTTCCAACTACACATACTGACTACTCGCAGCTTCGTTACTCTATGGTTATTCCGTAAACATTTTATCAGTTACAGATAGTATCATCCTTTATCCATGTTTTTCGTGCTCTAGATGAGCAGCGACGATAAAACGTCTTACCAGTGTTATTTAATTTATAAATGTTGTATGTGATGTTACTTTAACTCTCGCTGGAAAAAAAACCACAAAACAAAATGACGCCAAATAAAATTGCGGCGATATTACCATAAATTAATCCTAGATGAACTATATTCACATGTTTTCCAATTTTAAGTGTAATTTTTGTTTACATTTGATAATAACTGACAGCAAAGTCACTTAAACGTCTATATATCTATATTACGTAAGTTTCTGGTTCGATGTAATATGAACTAATTTGTTGCATTAGATTATAGCGTGTATATTTACACATCGCATTATACTGGGTGTGAGAATTATAACTACTTTAATATAATTCTATAGCAGTGAAAGCCGTTTTTGATTACTGTTATTTCACAGGTGATAAATGAAAACATGCTGTATCTTAAGACTGTTATAATATTATGGCTGTATAAATATCGGACTGGTTTACAAGAAACATTGGTGTCTATGAACGACATTTTTTTAGTATAATTACAACAGAAAAAAAGTATTATATCCACCAAGGATTCGCTGTTTAATTAATTTTGCTATATGCTATTCCCCGAAAGAATGTATGGGTTTAATCACTAGGCCAGCTCACGATGTATTGGTGATTTCAAATGTTGAGAAATCCACAGTTTTATGTGTTCAAGCGACAAATTATTTTCCATCTTAGATAAAAAAAATAGCAATGATAGTAATAGCCTACACTAGAACTGTATTTAATTATGGTAAATATCATAATATTTATTTAAATCGTTGAATCATTTTGAATTGAGTCATGGGCACCGCCATATTGGCCCTAGCTGTTCTGCCGAGCGCCTTTCACTTTACCCCTACACCGCAGCTGACTGTAATGCGACATGCGATAGACGGACGAAAAAATTTGAGGCAATGTAAAAGTTTCACTTTAAAAAGCAAGTTATAATAAATCTAATCAAAAGTATTTTCACGAGGACGGATCCACGGGCAACAACTAGTGTTATTATCAGTATAGAAACTGCGGTTATAAAAAATAATCATCCTCATATATTATACCAAAATGACATAAATATACAAGAATTCAAGATTAATGTCCAGATAAAATTATGAAAATAGTGGTAAGGCAACTAATTAAATGTCAAATTAATCGCTGTATTTCTGTGATATAAACTATGTATAAACCGTTCTCTCACCTCCCGTCCCGCCACATTACACGGATGAGTTCAGAAACAGGCGTTAAGATGAGAGATTACTTCGGTCCGGTGTCGTGTTTCATTTACTCGGATTTATTGCTCTGTCGCCGCAGTGTCACCGACACTATAGTCTCGATTTCGTGGAATACTATAGTATTTTTATTAATCTATTAGATGAACTCATAAAATGTATATTTGTGTAACCTGTTCTCATTTAATATTAACCATAAAAAAATCAAGTTTATTAATAAGTACATTAGGACGGCCCAAAAAAAAAACGTTTTTTTTTTTCGAGTCTCTTACGAAAATATGTTAGTTTAACATGTTTTAAGAGCACCTTCCAAAACGCAGTTCAAAAAAAAGGTCGCACAAAATTTGTAGAAATATCCAAAATCGACATTTCTTTTTTAGATTGTTTTTCTCGTTATTTTACTATTTTCTACCATTAAAATGATTAGGGTCCAGAAAATTTCAAGTCGATTTTTTAATATTTAATAGTCGCTCAAGATTTTTTTAAGTTTCTAAGTAGAGCACCTTAGACCTTTTCGAGCGACTTCTAAACATGAATATTAACGACCTTTTTATTTATTTTTTCTTGAAGTTGACCTACTATAGAATAAAAAAAAGGCTAGAGAGATGCAAAAAAAAAAAAATTTAAAACGTCTTTCACTATTACAATGAAATTGACAAAAATCTATAATTTTTAATTTTTGGAATTTTTTAAAGATTTCGAGGGACCTCTTAAAATTATTTTTTTGAGCTGTGTTTTGGGCATCCCCAAAATCTCTTGAAATATGATAAACAGATAAACTAAGATATTTTCGTAAGACACTCGAAAAAAATATAGTTTTTTTTATGCCACCCTAAACTACACAGTTGTAAAAATAACGTTATTCGCATTGCATTTTTAAAGTTTTGAACTACTGTCAACCCACTTTAGGCTTAAATTAATTCCACATAAAACATAACTGTTGTGCAGGGAGCCATAAGCATTCATAATTCGGTTTTTCTCGGTAACACTTGGTTCTCGTTGGATGGCCTACCAGTCCTCAACCCCAGATACTCCGCGCCGTAGCTCACGGTCCGCCCAGACTTTTATTTTACATGGGGAAATTCCTACGGATACTCACCCTAGCCGGGCTGAGGATGGATTATATCCGACTTGCATGGACTAAAACATGGAGGCTCCTTACACCTTTTAGACCGGGGAGCAGGGACTGCCAACTGGCAGTGCGTCTGCTCCCACGGTCTGCCTATACTGTTCTGTCTTCTTTTTCACATCGCATGCTTCCTACACTACATTTTTTAAGATAATTGTTCTGACATTAATAATTATAGCGTAATATTTGCTAACCCATAACGTTCTCCGTTGAATTGGATATAAAAAAGAGAAATAAATTTTTAAATCTTTTTTTTTTATATCATAGAAGGCAAACGAACAGATGGGTCACTTGATGTTAAATGATCACCACCGTCCATAGACACTTGCAACACCAAAGGAGTCGCAAGTGCGTTGCCAGTCTGTGTTTGGGGGAAAGGGAAGGGGAAGGGAGGGGAGAGGGAAAGGGAGGTGGGCCTCCGGCGCTCTCACTGACCGAACGAAACGCAACAATGCAAGTACTGTTACTTCACGTCGGTTCTCTGTGGGTCGGGTGGTACTACCCCAGGAGAGCCGACCCATTCATGAAGTGAATGTGAATTCTGAAGTGTGAGCGTTCTGAAGAGTTATTCAACTTCATTCCATCTTCTCCTTTTCATAACCGCACCACGCGCGCTGGTCTTCGGAGCCACAGTTTTATGGTAAATCCTATCTGGGCACGAACTAAAAAGTTCGCAACATCTTATCTTTGCCGTACCGTGAAGCTGTGGAACAATCTCCCGGCCAGTGTGTTTCCTCCTTCCTATGACATAGGGTCCTTCAAGCGCAACGTGAAGAGATACTTACGCAGGCCAGCATGACAGCGGCGACCGGCGATGGATAGTATGTCTCTCGGTGGTCGCCATTGTTTTTCGATTGTACTGTGCTTACCATCAGGCACAGTACAGTCATTTTGCCGAGCTACAATATTTAGCTACAGTATTCAGAGAGAGAGAGAGAGAATGTTTTTTTTATAAAGAATAATCTTCAAAAACATTCAAATTAAGATAAGTTTCAAATCCGTTCAGTTTCTTGTCGCATTAAATTAACTAATAATTCAATTTCAAAATTAATATATCATTGAAAGATCTTCAAGGAAGCATTACTCAAATCCATCTAAATAGTCTTCCAGAATAGTGCCAACCGGAACTTGAATTTACTGATCTTTGAATTTTAGTAAGGCAACCGATTATATTGAAATATAAGAATTTATTACGCGACATTCAAATTTTTAATTCTGAATAAAGTATTATAGTATTATAGTATTATATGGGTAGGAAGGTTTTGCTATCCAAAAAACAAGAGATTTAGAAACAGCCACCATTTTGGACTTATACGCATAATCAATCTAGAGCTAATCATTACATAGTATAAAACAAAGTCCCCTACCGCGTCTGTCTGTCTGTCTGTTCGCGATAAACTCAAAAACTACTGAACGGATTTTTATGCGGGTTTCACCAGTGGATAGAGGGATTCATGAGGAACGTATATCATTTGTCAAGGATTTTTTTATAATCAGGGCGGGACAACGTCTGCCGGGCCCGCTAGTTATAAAATAAGGCGCATAGGAATTGTCAATTCAAAAATTATGACTTCATATTCAAATAAAGCGATCTAACTGGACTCTGTTGACTTTAATTTAACTCTCGCCTTTTGCACTTTGTAGAATACTACAATAATTTCTATTAAGGATATAAAATACTGGATATGGCTTATACACCTTTGCCTGCGTATTGCATAAAAACTCGTTGTATATGGACACGTATTGATAGACTATTTATACCATAGTAAGTTACAACCACATTTTAAGTTTATAAAACTTTACTCACTTTAAGAGTAGACAGTACAAAAGAGTGTTCCTCAAGGGCTACATTTGGGTCCATTTTTTTATTACTCCATAAATTACTTGACCGCTTTTAATTCCTCCAAAGCATATAACGTTTACTGATATTTTTTTTACAAGGTTTATATAATTTATCGCGGAAAAGTATTTTCTCTAAGAATTTAAAGAGAACTTTAACCTTCTTAGCAATAACGTTTGTGATAATATAATAACACGTTTAAACAGAATCATATTTGTTTTACCATATTTTGTTTTGTTAAGCATTATATAGTATACATGTTAGTTATATATTATTCTTATTTTATAGTATGTTGTCTATGTATGTCATTTTAGTGTCCTTAAATTATGTCGTATTGATTAGTTTTGTTTAATTCTAGATACACCCTAAATAGCCTGGATTCTTCTGCTTGTAACAAATGCATCCAAAACTTGTCTGAAGAAATTGCTATCAGTAATAAGGAAGTCCTTTGTTCTAACCACATAATTTAAAATGTGTAATGGAATATAATATGTGTAATGCTGTACAATAAAGGTTAACTAACGGCAAACTTAAAGTATCGGTCAACGCATGTGACCAACACGCTATAAGAAAAACCAACATCCGAAACTAACCTAGTCCGTATACCAAGTGTCTAACTACAATTATAGTTATTTATTTATCTTACACTCAATAGTATTAACATCATTTGACCATACATCATCATCCTATAAGAAATCAAGCCTTAGTTTTCTACTAGACAATGGTTATAATTTAAACAATTATTCCATAAGCTACGGATGTGTAATAATGGCAGTAGAGACAAATGTAAATTATTAATAAAATATAAAGACATGAATATTTTATCAGATCTAGTCGACTGTATATCCACGAATGGATAAGAGGAAATCACGCTAAATAAATTTAACCTGCTGATTCAGTTTGCGCACAGTTACTTATGACTACCTAGTATTCATAGTATTTTAAAAGACTAAGTACTTTTTTATAAGTGCAATTTCGAAGTTCCATAATTTTAAACAGTTACAATTTTTTTACTTTTAATCAAATTCCTGTCATGCACATAAGTGTCATGAAATTAATGATATCTCCATTATATTCGCTTGTTTATCTATTTATATGGGTTAAACGTTTCATAAAAAATATGTTTTATAAGCCTTTAACAATAGATTAGAAAATTAATTAAAAACACCAGGAACATACCTTAAAATGTATATTTCGTTACTTAGCAAAAAATTAGCTTTACTTAGCAATCGTTTAAAAAAACTTAATAAGAAACTATGGATAACAATAAGAATTAGTTATATTTTATAAAAAATATTACGTTCATATGGTATTGTGATTTTGAGTAATTTGCTTTTTGTATAATCTTAGATTTGAAAAATTGAACGGTAAAAGAAAGGAACATTAGTTGTGCTTACTGTGATTTTAAATTTAGCCAATGTGAATTGCTTTCCCTTTCATACTTATTGTTTTTAACATAACGATTGTTTTATTTAATACATTGTAATTGCGACAACACTGGCAGACTATTACATTTTTAATAATAACAACAGACAACACAGCAATACAATGAGATGTTTGTTAGAAAGAATGCATTATACTATCATATGTAATTACTACCACTTCTAATTGTTGACATTTATTAAACCGAATGCTATATTATGTATCTGTTATAATTAGATTATTTTAATGTAAATGCATGCGGCGAGTTTGTCTTCATCACGCAGTCTAGTTCCATCACCATAATGGTCTAACAGATAACTTGAACCAAACATTTTGTACAAAGCCGGAAGCCTAGCCGCATGTTAACCGCAGTGCGTTTGTTTAAAGAGATTCCACGAGATGTGTTTTGGATAGTGGTTTACTTTGATAGAGGCTTCTTTACAAGTCTCTTTTAAATTCTTATTTAAGTGCCTTTTAACTAAATAAAAGTTTATCTTCTATCTTTCTCTTAATCAAATACTTAAGGCTAACTGATAAACAAGGCACAATTTAAGTTGGTAGGGTTAGAAACATGCAACTTTGTAACGAGATTAATTTTATACCGTCTGTGAGTACTGGGAAAAGATTTCGAAAATTTATGGCCTTAAGGGCTCTAAATAACTGATTGATAGTATGACAATAATTAAATTAAATAAAAACGCATAAATCTTGATTGACTGGAATCGCAACTATCGAGGCTCTGTAAGAAGTGCAAAGCCGCAAAGATGATGTAAGATTACAGATATAACTCTTCTGTTTTCAAATTATCAAAGTATAGAATTATTTACTCAGTCGCATAATGTTAACTAAGTAACCCTAAAAGCAACTGCGAAGAGGGTTAAAAATTTATAAAATAACTTAATAGTGCTTTTGTTAGGGCGATAAATTCTGTTAATACTAGATAATATTTAGCGGCCTTGGTCTGTCAATTTGCGTTACTCTGTCTTCTTTAGCTCGTCCATCGACATATTTGAGCGATGTCTCAAGCTAAATTTGATTCTGTTGAAATGCTATTTCCATTTAGAACCCGCTGGCTTCAAGTATTTTAGATCTTATCTACGTAATGATACCTCAGCTTATTAGCTATTATAACCATTCCCTTACAACAGCTCCTTTCCTATTGTATGAAATTGTGGATCAATTACAAATTCAGTAAGCACGGCTAAGCAAAAACTTTCATAATTACGGAAGCGTTCTAACTTCTAATTGAAGATTTTTGCATGCAGACGAAGTTTCGGAAATGTTGCTCAGTTTGAAATATCTAGTGATTAAATAAAAACTAAACCAATATGTTAATTAATCAAATCAACTAAAGCAACTAAGGACTTAAAGACTTATAACACAGTACGTACCATGAACGCACGAAAGGATTTTATTCAGCCGAAGGGGAGATGCGGAATCCTGATATCCAAGTATTAACATAACGAAGAGTCCAGTCATGCGTGTCGGCTTATCTACGTTAGTAATGTCAGTTCGCATTAACCCAGCAATTCAATTGGGAAATATAAAATTGGCGAGATTATATTAGTAATTTAATATTATCTTTAGCTGCAGTGTATTAAATATATCATCCATGTTCTTATAGAAATTAGAATTTTAGAATGATATTCTGAAGCACAGATTTTAAAATAAAATTAGCCAGCTTTGATTAAACTAAAAGATTTTTTTTTTTATGAATCAAGTTGTTACTAAACTCATTTATTCTACAATCTTATTTGATAATAGTTATAAATAATTTAATAAATTAGCAAATTTGTGTTTCGCTTTGATCTTAAACTGACAAATAAAAATCAAAAATACTTTGTTCAATTTTTTTTATATCATAGGAGGCAAACGAACTGGCCGGTCACCTGATGTTAAGTGATCACCACCGTCCATAGATACTTGCAACATCAGGAGAGTCGCAAATGCGTTACCAGTCTGTGTTTAGGGGGAGAGGCGAGAGGAGACGGGAAGGGAGGAAAGGGAAGTGGGCCTCCGGCGCTCTCACTGACCGGACGAAACGCAACGATGCAAGCACTGTTACTTCATGTCGGTTTTCTATGAGAGTGTGATACTACCCCGGAAAAGCCGACCTATTCATGCTGAAACCAGTAATAGCTTCAGCGTGGCTCTAATTTAGGCCCTAAGGCCTGAGACGCTTATGAACGTCAAAACTACCACAGATGCGAAAAACAACCTAGTCATCTAGAAGAACCGCCAAGAAACTCGATCTGATTTATCTTTTTAACATACGTATATAATATTTAGAATACATCACACGTCACAACCGTCAGTGGACGCACAGAGAGAAGTCAATTCCCGCCATCATCATCGTTCACATATATACAATCCACTCTATAATAGCCTTTTGACCGCTTGACTTTGCGCTTAAATTTACAGTCCAGCATTTAAATTTCCAAAAAATACTCACTATTACTGAAATAAAAATAAAAGGCGAAACAAAATTTTCACCGATATTAACAGGCCCGAGTAATCGGCACATCAAACTAGTCGGTACGGTCGGACGCGTTGCGTGTGTTCTGTATAGTGGGGTGACCATAGAACCTTGGAAATATTATTATTATTAGTAAATCACTTAAATATCCCCATTCTTATTATCTATACTAATATATAAAGCTGAAGAGTTTGTTTGTTTGTTTGTTTGGTAGAACGCTATGATCTCAGGAACTACCAGTCCGATTTTAGAAAACTCTTCGGTTTTAGATAGCTCATTTATCGAGGAAGGCTTTAGGCTATATATCATCACGTAAAAATCAATAGGCGCGGAGGACCAATGAAGAATGTTTCAAAATCGGGCACTTTTTTCCTTTTGAGAGATATCGTTAGCGTTAATATTATATACGTTGCCATGGTAACATGGTAAATTTCTATCGCAAACATTTTCAAAGTTTATTTTGTTTTCCTATTCAAAATTTCTTATCTATTACGTATTATAAAAATAAAGTTTGTGTATGTACATTTAAAATAACAACTTTTTGATGAATGTATATGGCTACAAATGACCAAAAATTTTTTTTTATATTTTGTCTATATTTTTATATTATTATATTTTGTCTGTTTGTTTGTTTGTTCCGGGTAATCTCCAAAACGGCTGGACCTATTTTAACGGGAATTTTACTGGCAGATAGCCGAAATTATAGCGGTTGACATATTGTACTTTAGTTGTCCGCATTCCTCCGCATTCCTATTTCCAAAATGGTTGGACCGATTTTCACGGGGTATTCACTGGTAGATAAAAAGTAATTTAGGTTTTTTTTATTCGCCTTCGGCGGCAGTGCAATATCCGTAATGCTTGAACTGATTTTTACGGGGCTTTCACTGGCAGATAACTTACCTTATAAGAAGTAACTTAGACTATTTTAATTTGGTACTCAAGACTTCGTCCGCAATATTCTACTATCTCCTAATCGGTTGGACCGACTTTCACGGGACTTTTACGGGCAGATAACTAGCGAACTCGGAAGACGATGTCCCGCCCCGATAATAAAAAGAACACCTTGAAAAATTATACTTAAACCTTCCCCACGAATCATTCTATCTATTGGTGAAAACAGCATGAAAATCCGATCTGTAGTTTTTGACTTTATCGCGAAAAGACAAACAGAAAGACAAACAGAGGACTTTGTTTTACACTATGAAGTGATGAAACTGTTACCTGTGCATTCGTTCGTGTGAATTTAATAAAAATAGTTTGTTTACTGTAAACAAGCGCGTGAGACGTGCGCTGTACTGAACTCCAAGAATAAATGTATGTAATTTGAATTATATTATCATTTTGGTCAATTTGGCGGCCATTTTGTTTCATTTACCGCGTTTGCATCTACATAACTCAGTGATTATAGCAACGTATAAGAATAATACAATTATATCGACAATATGGGCATGTTTTGTCTACATAATAAACAATTTAACACATATTGTGCGATAATGCATAGTTTAAAATTCTCATTACTTTCTTATATAGTGTTAATGAGCACTGAGGTATGTTGCTGATGATAAATCCCATCCCATTCGATATACTATTCGTATTCACATATCTAAGGTACACGTTACATGGTACAGTTGGCGTGCGTGTCATAGTAACAAATGTTTTTGAAAAAGTATTTCTGTCATGTACACACCTACTTACAATTTTACATTTGTATAATATATTTTAAAAAAACGCGTGCGGAGCCGCGGGGGCCAGCAAGTAATTTATATATTACTAACTTCTGCCTGCGACTTTGTCCGCGTAGAATAGTTACTTTGGGCTAACGCTAATACAGTGGAATCTCTCAACAGGAAAAAAATGATTTTGAAACATTCTTCATTTGTGCTCCGCTGCTATTAATCTTAGCGTGATGATATATAGCCTATATCCTTCCTCAACAAATGAGCTGTCTAACACTGGAAGATTTTTTCAAATGGGTCAGTAGTTTCTGAGATTAGCGCGTTCAAGCAAACAGAATCTTCAGCTTTATAATATTAGAATAGATGGTAAAAGTAACCCCAATTATAGAACATGTGGTGGTGATATTGATTATTTTAATATGAGCTTACGAAAAAAAGTTTTTTTTAACTGTATTAGATATTAATACCAAAATTTCTTAATTGAAATGCGATTATAGAAATCTTTCCAATAATATTTTCTAATTTACTTAAAAAGCAGCATCCTAAAATCAAATGACTAGAAATTCTATTCAACACAAAATACTTTGTCTCCTCAAATAAAAATATCGTAATTCAACAAATGAAAAATATTGTCAATTTAAATTAAACGATTAGACGGCGCGTCCGCTCTGTACAGCAATCTAATAAAGAATGATTCACACCTGTATTATTTTACGGTTTTATATTTGTCAGAGATATATTTAAATCTACCTGCATTACTTTTCAAAGATAAAACTATACCCCGTTACACCATTCTCTGTTTAAAAATAATCTTGAGAATGCACTCCAATGTTCAGTCATTCGTATAGCCAAACACCGAAACGTCATTTACTCAACAAAGATCACAATAACACGCCTGCCGTCGTCAATACTGACGAATTCAATTCGAAATACCAATAATAGTTTTGGAATAGATCGTTTCGGTATACACAAACATGCAGACAAAGGCTTGTGTGAAAGCAAACAGTGGCTGAGCGAGTGTTGTCGCCGTTTGGGACGATTTCCCTGAGACAACATTCTGATTGTTGGCTGGATGCGTTTGTTCATTATTACACGATATCACCAGACAATATTTATTTCTTTATATAAACATTTATTATCAACCAATTCAGCAATTCCTATTACGTTAGTCCAGTTTCGATATTCAATACATTTCAAATATTATGTAAATACGGAATTGAGGAAATTAGTATTGATATTAAATACATTGTATATGATTCAAGAGAACAAATAGGTAGGTAAAAAAAAATAGGCTTAATTGATAACATGTTCGGACACCGCTTCGATGGACGTAGGTTCGAATCCTAGCAACATAGTTGCAGCATTCGGTGAAGGAAAACATCGCGATAAAATCATAGCACAGCGGTAAGGCTTTTTCTAAGTTTGCCTAGCTAGCTACCACCACCCTCAAGTTAGAATATGTCGCCAAGTACTAATAGGTGTGTTTCTGCAGCTGCACTTGAGAACCAGCCCCCTCTAGATATGGCGTGTTTACCATCTCAGACCATATTATCATTTAACATCAGGTGAGGTTGTGGTCAAACTCTAAAGTTAATAATGATAAAGGTTCAAATGCTGCCTGTGACATCAGCAAAGTAACAGAATCTGAACCTAATGCAAATCAAATCGGTCTAACAATAAAAAATATTATGATCCTATTACTACATTTTCCATTCTCTTTCTCTGTCTAAATGCCCCCACTTTTCTTGTCACCTCTTTTACCAGTAAGTACTACTACGTCAGTAAGTTTGAGTTTAAATCTAAATGACGAAAATTACTGTGCCTGCATATTTAGTAATAGACATGGTATAAATTTAAACGAGCTTAAGGGAAAGATGTGTGCTACTGTAGATATTCGGGCATAAATTGGTTGGAGGTAGTCAAAATTTATTTTTGACACCTTGTTTGTCAACGGAAAATCGATGATGATCGATCACTTGCTCGGCGCCAGTTGCTCGGAACCCGCGCTTAAATTCGGACTCGCTCACCATACAAGCGACACGGCGGCTCGGAATTTTATTTTTGTGCATTGTATGTGTGCGTGTTGAAAATCTAGTGCTCTCACCATCGGCAACGGCGGCGGAGAAGACATTATATCAGGTAAGTGAGCGTTTTATCCCGATTATAAAGAAAATCCTTTCGGCATATATTTTTCCAGGGGCATTTACCTCCAGCTAATTTATATACTTACAGTCCACTGCCTGGGCTAGGTACCCCGATCAGTGTAAATGTGGTGGTTGCCACCCCAGTAGATGTGACAGAAGAGGAAACTTCGGATTTCGGAACGACTAATTGGATGATATTCTTTATTTTTTATAACTAAAACATTGTCAAGTATTCTGATTAGTACTTTCAGAAAATTAATCTATACCCGTGATCTCATTGGATATATTTTTTTTAATATAAAAAAAACAAATATATAATAGATAACGTATCGTCTTCTACAATGGATACATACGTAGTCGGACATCCACAGCTGCGTGTTTGTCGAGTGCTCCTTCGCTATAGCGATGAGATTCTGCTGTCTTAACTTAACAAGTAGTTCCGAAGTACGCCATTAAAGAATCATATACTCTTTTAGTGAAAAAAGTTATAGGTTTCGATACTGATGCTGAAGTAAAATCTTATATCGGCTTCTTTATTTCCAGCAAAAGCTGAAGCATGACAATATGTTGAGTATTATACCTAATATATAGCTGCCACGCTCCAAGCAGATACCACTGCCATGCCGTCCTATTCTATGCTTCCAAATAATGTGTCCCTGTATTAGAATTTACCAGGTAATATGGATCAAATAGATTAATATAATAATTATTTTCTTATGCGATTGGAGATAAACGACTATACAGGTCACCTGATGGTAAGTAATCACCGACAGCCATAGACACTGCAATTCAAAAGGCACCGCATAGGCTCTGCCTTTGTGACCTTAGGCTCATTTCTTGAAGGTTTGTAAGTTATATTGGCTTGAAAACGCCGCCGCTGGAAGTTCATTCCAAAGAACCGACGTACGTAGAAAAAACGCTCGTGGAAACTGCACAGTAGACGATATCTAGCCATCTCTCTAGAACCATGAATGGAATTTCAATTTGTGACGAGTTGGTTGGTACTGAAACTAAGCAGTAGGTAAGCAGTAGGTAGTAGGTCCGAACAGCTGTTTAATACACTCCCCGTCGTATAGTTTGTTAAGGACACGAAGGTGGTGTAACGTTTCTGCGTAGTGCCAATGGATCGAGCCTTACGGAAAGCACCTGGTCGCCAACGATTCGAGGCGCTCTGTGTTAGACAAGGTAAAAAGGAATTAAACGTCATTGACGCGCTGCAGCCCAGAGATGAGAACTGTATTCTATGTGTGAACGGACTTGCGTCTTATATAACTGAAGGTGACGATCTGACGTTAAATTCTAGATATCTGCTGGGAAGAATAGAATACAATATTGCCCATTTGAAAATTGCTTCAATCAATGTACATTTGTACCTTACAACGAACTGGAACTTTATAAGAGAACAGCATCATAAAATCATAGTCTGGTAGAAAGACATCTTCTAAAGTCGACCTTGCTAGCTACCACCTTCAAAATAAAAATATATCACCAAGTACATAGTGCTCTTAGACAACAACGTCACTCAACATAAGATGTGATTAAAAGGAAATTAGTAATGCGATTTATGAATGATAACTTAGTGAGGGACCTGAATAATTGGCAAACGCACCTATTATTGCCTATTTTAGTGTGGATACGCAGAAATATAAGATTAATCTTTGTCCACTGATGAGTAATTTACAGATTGGTTTACTATTAACATGTGGGTTATGGAACTTCACTAGGTATCTTGCGAAAACAAAAACACCTATCTTGATAATCCCGGAAAGTAAAACTTTATCTAAATACCAAATTTTGTCCGAATCGTTGAAGCCATCTCCTTGGAAACCAATTACATATATTGCTCACTTAATATTATTCACCTAAATTTTAATCTATTATATGTCAATTTCTTCGAAAATGCGAATTTACGCGGCTATCGTAAATTTATACAACATATAATGTACTCGAGATATGTTCACGGCACACGACAGCGCGCAACCGCAATACCAGGTAGCTCACGCGTTCCTGTCATATTCAGGTGACCACTTGCTTATCCGTATATAATATTGTAAAATTCCCAATCATTTGGTAAATCTGGTGGTTAACTATTACAGGTGTAATTTTTTGTATATTCCTTTAAAAGTATCCTACGTTCGTTTGCAAGTCCCAGTCGAGTTAGTTCCAGGCTACTAAAGTGCTAAATTCCATTGCAATCCTTATAAGGGGTTTGTCATAATAAATACACAAATAAACAGTCTATGCTACGTTCTTTTTCAAGTCTCAGTCAAGTTAGTTCCAGGCTACCACGATGCTAAATTTCATTGCAATTCATACAAAGCTTTGTTCATAAAAACTCATGCATATAAACTGTTTATTCTAAGGTCTTTTGTAAGTCCCAGACAAGTTAATTCCAGGCTACCAAAGTGCTAAATTCCATTGCAATCCGTACTAAAGTTTAGTCATAAAAACGCACCCAAATAAATAGTCGCACAGAGTCACTTTTCTATTGCATATTAGTGTTGATGTAACTACTACTATTCACTACATTGTGACATTCCAAACAACTGTCTTGTTGAATACTAAATATAATACAATTCAACCCGCATATGAAAAATATTTCAGAATATTTGTAATTTAAGTCATATAAAGCCATAAAACCACGTTTTCAATGGACAATTCTACACCAGATTATACTGCCGGCGCCCATATCTCTAGAGGCGTGCCGTCGTGAGTGAAGTAAACGAGATACCTGTATTATACTCTTCTCCACATAACACTTCGTCCGCAATAAAAATGAATTATGAGTTTCTCTACACGGCAGGCCGTTTCGCTGTGTCGTGTATAAGATTGCCAGGGGAAAAAATCATCTGAAATTAAGATATTATATAAGCTTTAAAATAGAATAATTTAGTATATGACTTACATCATTCAGATCTACTGTGAAGTAAAAAACACAACGAGAAAATCGATTTCTCACATAACTGGTGATCCATTTATCATATTCACTTACCAGGTCATATAAACACAGGCCATACGCTTGTAATATCGGTATAAAAGCAGAATCTAGCAATGAATTTATAAATCTCCTGGTGGTCGCTGTTGCTTCTGAATGCACTGTATTATATTTTCAACTAATTCCTCGCTTTTCACGATGACAATAAGCGGCACTTAATTAGTACTCTTCGGTTACTAAACAGTCAAAGAACAACCGCGATGACCAAAAAATTAATAATCCATCCCCGTTTGTTGCTCCCATGCTGATTCGAGACTTTTAGCTTCTATTAGGTGTACACTGCCTCATTCCGAAAAAGTACCAACTAAAAAAGAGTCACTCTGATTTAGCACCATATGCTCAGTGGTTACATCATTGTTGAGTACAGATCTCCAACATATTTATTTCTTTAACGTTATTTGGATATTACAGTAATATCTATAACGAAAATACAATTCCTTTAAGATTCTATCACGTTAACTTATCGGTGTAGGACTATAGCCATTCGATGCATAATTTTTCATAAATGGTTCCTACTTATTTTCGATTCCATTGGATCTTTACCGTTTTTTTTTATTAAAAGTTTATTAATATATTGGCTAGTTGATTTTTACAGAAAATGGATATGAATGGATATGAAAATGGAAAATTTTAATCAAATAATTATTTCTGTAATCTATCAACAATAAAATGTAATATTAAATTGTTATGATCCTGTCTATTCGTAATATGTGAACAAGACTTATTTTAAGTAACCCAACCTTAAATGATAAGCTAAGCTGGCAACCCCATTTGTCGAATGGTTTTGGTAAAAATTTTGATGCAAAGTATCTCGTTTATTTATGATTACTCCGGTAAGGTCTGAACTACTTTCACTTCATGATTTCCTGGTGTAAACAGTTCTACATTATGTATTCATTCGATCATTTTTCCTAATAATAAAATACTTATATGTTTGTTACTTCATCCAAGAAAATATTATTCGTGCAAAAATAACTTTGTCTGTTTGTTTCGTTACCATTTCACAACCAAATATTGGTTCAGAGATAGCAGGAGAACTGGGAAAGCTAGTTTATTCAATTCAGGCCCTGAGTTCACTTCTGCCTTTCTGCCATTCTGGCTCTAAAGATAAACTAGCTATCTAGAAGACCTATCTTTTTTAGCGCATGTACAGACAGAGAGGGATGTGATTTCCAGAAGTCACCAAGCTACAATATCTGCTAGACGTGGTTTTTGTATTTACTATCGAACAGATCGGTAATGTTCTTTGGAACTATATTATAGCACATAATACTATTCTAAAAAAAGACTTACGGGTCTTACAAAGCATGAAACATAGGATGGCTAATTTGTGATTATTTCAAATATTAAAATCATGTCAGTTTTTTTTATAAAATTCGATATATAAAAGTTCTATATTATAGTTAAAGTTATATTAAGGTTACCAAATATATATATATACTGTTAAATTTAAAGAAGATTCAAATCCAGCGCGTGGAAAAGTTATACCCACAATATTTTATTTTTATTTTACAACAGTGCCTATAGTTTATCTGTTAGCTGTTTAGATTGTATAACTGAAGCGACTATGGAAAGAATTTGCGTTATAGAGTTCTAAAAATATTGCAGAAAATACTTATGGATAATTTGATATAATTCGGTAGAAGTGTGAAAAAACTGGTAATAGAGGTCAATTATGCCAGACTGCTTTGCAACCACCTGAGATAACACTTGCCATACCGGTAGTTTACGAACATCTCGTTTGGGGTAAAAGTTTAAACAGCGATTTATAAAGAAAATGTATTGCTCTTTTTAAGAACAAAATCAAACTTGAATACATTTTTTTACGTACAAAACCGAAAGTAAACGCCTATGCGAGAATATCATTTCTACGGGTGCGATCTACAAAGAGATTTGTTATTAAAAGGTAAAATGTCTCGAGGAATTAACTTTATGACTGAGAATATAGGTACGTGCACTTACTAAATCGAGAAGTTATTAATAATCATTATATGATGCTTTTTGCTCACGACTTCGCTCGCGGGATTGAAGATTTTACCAAATACAGTGTCTTGCTTTTACTTTGTTGCATTTTGGGATTAATCAGTCGATATTCTAATGCCAAAAGACTTGTAAACCGGCTAGGCAAAAAATATTTTTCAACATTTCCTTTGGGGATTTTATTAAAAAAATAATTTATGTTTTTTTTATTAGTTTCTAGATTTTAGTATTTGATCATAATCTCATCTGATATTAAATGATGACGATAATGTAAATAACGAAGATGATAAACGGTAAATCTAGACGGGACTGGCTCTCAAGTGCAGCTGCTGGAAAACACCAACAGATGCTTGGCACAGACTTTCAACCTGCGGGTAGTAGCTAGCCAACCGGATTTAAAAAGAGTTCTACCATCATGCTATCGTTTAAGTTTTTATCATGGTGATTTCCTTCACCGACACTAACTCAGTACTAAGAATTTAGAGATTTTTTTTTTTCGAACTGACTACGCTATTGACCTAGCAAGGTCTTAACAGCTTCACCGGACTACTCGGAATTTAGAGACTTACGTCGATCAACTCAGTTTCCGAACACGTTATCGACTGAGCCATAATTGTTTTATTCCAAGCGTAAATTCTTAAAACTGATAATTAATATACGAAAAATACAATACAAAATTATTAATTAGTGAAGTTTTTCTATGGTAGTTTCAAATTGAATTTTAATATACAAGAGAACGTATAGCATAACCAAATGCTAAGTTATTGCGTCTTCAAAATTGCATTGCAATTGAGATAATCCAAAGTTACGAAGGAGTACAAGTTCCGAACTGAAAAGTGTTCTGATATTAAACTAAGCTTCTTTATTCTATTACTAGCTGACCCGTGCAACTTCGTCTGCACCAAATCGGTTATCACTGGTGCCGATTGTATTTTTAAACGCGAAAAATTTTAATATAGGTAACTAAAACCTTATTGCAGCCACACCATCGGTTTCCATTTGTGAATCCAAACTATCAAGGGACTCAATCAAACATATACCCAGATGGTATGTGAGAAATCTTTTAAAATAAGCCTACAACCCGTTCGTAGCAACCAACATATATTGGTGGTAATGTGAAAAAAAGCTTTAAAGGTTTATGGACCCCCCAGTTTCTAACGAAGTTCCTTTCCCTTTTTTGTAGACGTTTACTATACAGTCAGTAGAGTTTACATTATAAAATATCAAGTTGATAGAGTTAAATTGTAAATAAAACGATAAATTATATTCATAAAATAAATAATGATAAATGAACCATGAATGATATCATAACTATTTTCAACTTGTATTAAAACTTTTTCACACTCCATTGTATTGAAGAAAAAAAATAATATTAAAAAGATATGAGCACGACGCGTCAAATATCACTTGCCCGTAACTATTTGTCTAAGAGCTAGGAACGGTTTTGACAAAGAATTTCAATAAGCCAGTTTTTTATATATCATTATGTTCTTCCGAAAAGTGTGCGGGCTACTTGGCTGCCGGTAAACGTTGCGTTTATTAGTATTGATGCATATCGCACCTTTACATGCAAAAATATTGATTTTTATATAATTTTTAAATGTTTTGTTTTCTACTAACTTTAAAACGCCACTAAACCATGAAATTATTATTGCCAGATATTTTTGTTATTAACAATAATGTGCCCGATGCTATTTTTTAGTAAATAAAATAAAATATGTTCAAACCATGTTAAGATAGCTGCAATTTTAATATTATTATTTTTTTTTTTTTTATGAAGGCTTAGTCGCCTGCGCAACTATATCGTCTAAGTGACATACAACTATATAACAATAAGAATGACAATAAACTTAACAATAGCTTATATTAATTTTGTACAATTCTTTAGCATCTTTCGAAGTGGGGTCAGACAATAACGAATTGTACAAACCAGTGTGGAACGAACCAGAAGCATTAAGCTGAGATCTAATATCTTCGTTTCGAACACATTCTGCCAGGATGTGGTGCACATCATCGATGAGCTCACAACTCTGGCAGAGTGGTGATAGTACTTTACGCATCAGGTAGGCGAACTTTTTACATGGGATGTGTTCTGAGCGTAATCTTATTCCTGTGATTGCTTCCCGACGGCAAATCGTACTGTCATCAATCCATGGTGACCTTAAGGGGCGTGGCTGAATCGTTCTGTACCATATTCGTTTTGTTTTAGAACGCTCATCAAAGTATTCCTTCCAATGCGAGTAACAGCTATTTTTAAATACTGAGCATACATCCAAGTAAGTTGGTAAAATATTAATAGGAGCACCTTCGGAGGATCCTTCTCTAGCTAAAAGATCAGCTCTTTCATTACCAGTTATACCTATATAAGAAGGGATCCATTGTAAAACAATTACTTTGAAATCTAGTAATTGCTTCAAAATAGTGTATGTAGGCTATCGGTATTCCTCGAAAAGTCGAGATACATCGCGCTACGTGTTGAAGAACACTTTTTGAATCGTATAAAATAACAATCTTAATGGACTCAGTTGATTGTGCAAATGATAAGGCCTCTGCAATTGCTATTAATTCAGTGTGCATAATTGAAATATTTTCATCAATTTGAAATTTCATAAAAGTTTTGGAATTTGACTCAAAAAATACGGCTCCTAAATATTTACCAGCTTTAGATCCGTCAGTGTATATTTTAACAAAATTTTGACAATATTTATTTATATATTGAAGACAAATATCTTTTATTTTAACAACATCATATTGACGCTGTGGCTTCCAAATACCATCTACATTTATTTTAATTATATTGTGCAAATCAATGTTATCGACCCAGGTGTGTAAAGTGAACATTTCATGTTTTATACTTGTTTGACTTGGAGTATTTTTATATTGAGAAAAAATAGTGGTCTTTTTCTTTTACGCCAATAGAGCGATTGGAAAGAGGTAGACAGTTCTTCTGATACATTAGTTAGTTCGTTCTTTTCGAATGACTTAAATTTAAATAGAATTTTGCCAGCTTAATATTGTCTCCTAAGATGTAACGGACATATGCTCAATTCGCTTTTCATAACATGGATTGTCTGATGGATGTCTACGTTTATCGTTGTTTTTCGTTTACGGTGAAATCTCAATATCATAATGGTTAATAAAATGAAATATGTTCTTTGCAATGGAAAAAATAAAATGGTTTGAAATGAATTATTTTATTTATAAAGAATATCATCGGGCATATTATTATGAATAACAAAATTGTCTGGCAGTGATAAATTCATGTTTTTAATAGCGTTTAAAAGTTACTGAAGAAAAATGTTCCTTAAATTATTTATAACCTAAAATTTTAACCTGTAAAGGTGTGATGCGCATTAAAAAACATAACGTTAACCGGCTACCAGGTATCCTGAATTCTGTTTGGAAGGGCATAATATATCTTCATTTTAAAGAACCAGCTTTTCTAAAATTCTCGTTTTTCCAACATTCCTGGCTCTTGTACTAAGGTGTCGCAAAAAAGTCTAGTTACATTAACTACAATGTATTGTCTTTCGTTATCCTGGAGAACCCCTTGCGTTTTATGGGACAATAAGTATCCTAAATGTAACCTTGGAATATTAGTTATTATTGTGTCAAGTTTCGTTAAAATCGGTTCAGTACTTTCAGCGTGATGCGCGTTCACAGGGACAGAAAGACAGACAGACAGACAGACAGACAGACAGACAGACAAAAATTGTAAAAAGATTATTTTTGGCTTCTATATCGATAACAAAGACTGCCCCGATCAAAATTTTCAAAAAATATTTAATGTACAGATTTGACCTTGCTACAGTTTTATTATAGTATAGATATGTAGATTAATTTATTAAATACTCCTTCATTATATATACTAATATTATAAAGAGGTAAAGTTTGTGAGTTTGTGACGTTGTAGGGGGTAATCTCAGGAACTACTGGTCCGATTTATAGGTTATGGGTTATATATCATCATGCTAAGACCAATAGGAGCGGAGTACCAATGAAGAATATTTAAAAATCGGAGTTTTTTTCCTCTGGAGAGCTTCCACTGCGTGTTAGTGTTAGCCCAAACGCAAACGAAATCGCGAGCAGAGGCTATTTTGAATATACTCACGTGTTTTCCACTTCGAGAACAATGTTTTTACATTTTTTTTTAAGTTTGACTAAAAGTTTTTATAAATGATAATAATAATTTTAAGATTTGTATACTATAATCATCACACCAGCTGATGGCGTATCAGAGTGTGAGCCACCTCCGAATGACTCACAACTATAGCGATGATTTGCTGATTCCGAAGTTGAACTTGAAGAACGTTGAGGTTTTCTCGCAATAAAAGACTTGTTACTAGTAGAGCAGTGAAGGATGTGCTCGTATGCCGACTTGATGAAAACAGCTATTCAATTACTATTCACTATCTATTAGTACTAACGATGACTATCTATCTATTCGATTACTTTATTACGTGGTTACTATTACTATGACGACTGCTCTCTATGCCGCCCGCGCCTGAATGTCCACATTCCGGGCCTTGCCTATACGGCACCGGGGTCGCTCGTCTGACGCTGGCGGTGCTCCGCCAATCAGAACACTTAATAGCCACGCGCACAGCGTCAGGGTTCGGCTAAACCTACTATACAGGGCGGGGCGGAGGCGCGACGAGTTCCCTTCGCTTGCTCTTTATTTAATAAAATATTTTACAATTATTCTTACAGCTAACGTCTTATAATATTTTAAACTATTAAACTATTCTATAATTAATATTACAAGTGTTAGTACTGATTTTAATACTATCTCTATACACTATTTCTATATACATCACTATAAAACTACGCACAATTAAGTATACATCACTAATTAACACAAAGTACTAGAAATTGTCGCGAACACAGAGATTTTAAAATACCAAGAAACTTACTTATATCGTATTTGTCTACAAAAGATTTCTCAATTTCCAATATTCCTTTATGATATTTATTTTCCTTTGCCAATTATCTGATAGTGGTGTTTATGTTTTAATTCAACTTTGTAAAGACATTCAAATTTCGCTAAAACTCTATTGGACAAATGAAACCTATACTCGCGTACATTGTTCACTAATGCCGTGAATTGCATGACCTGTATATTTATAAATAGAATTAAATTGTCTTTTGTTTCTCTGTTCTAAACTCCGAAATGGCTGAAACAACTTTCACAATACTTATATTGGCAGATAGAGAACTTTTTAAAGTAAGATCTAGGCTATATATTATTACACTTGTTTAGAAGAGGTAAATAGTAATTACAAAACTTTAACACCTGTAAAATAATTGTGATGCTTACTTAACCCAATGAGAAAGTTACAATAAACACTGGTTCCTATGAAATAATAAAACCTATCTTTACATGAACGAAGTCAAAGACAGTAAGCTTAATCAACGCAAAATATATGCAAGTCGTACATAGAAAGTCCATATACATCGCATAATTCACTACAGTCTTTGAAATATAAATCTATTTACTCACATATCTATTTTGAAATAATATCTCACGTTGTTCCAGTTACCTAGAAATGTATCTACGGACAGTAGATATCCCTGGACAGCCTGGAGGCCGCAATATGTGCGTCGTCTAGGATATACGGTACCACGTAGTCTGTGTTGCCAGGATTTAAAAAAATACGCGAGTTTAACCGGAATTTTAGTTACATGTAAAATCATGCGATCATTACTATTTTTTTTATTGTAGCACAGCAAAATGACTGCATTATGCCTAATGGTAAGCACACCACAATTCAAAAACAATGGCGACCACGGAGTGACACACTATCCATCGCCGGTCGCCGCTGTCATGCCGATCTGTGAAAAACTGGATATGTACAGGCTGATCCCAAAACGCAATTACCCGCAAAAGCGAATCACTATGACGTCATTTGTCGTTGAAGTTTATTATTTACTATCTTTAATATAAATTTGACCTATCTTTTGGATACAATACTTTTTTCTAATACAATAACTTAACTAATAATATATCCTTATTATTTTGGCTACATGTATGCAAAATTTCATGAGGATCGCTTCAATAGTTAAGTGAAAGTGTAACAAAAACAAACAAACTCATATTCGCATTTGTAATATTACTAAGGATTTAAGAAGGGTAGGGTAATGTTTTATCAGTGTCGGTATGTATGTATTTCTATTTTTTTATACATTTTATAGCCTATAGTATGACTGATTTTAACATATATGTTGTTAAATTACATCTTAATTGTGGGAGTCACATAGTCTTATATCATATTGAATGTTTTTTGTTTATCAATACTTGACAATGAATTCGTTAATATAACTAAAAATGTTTCAATTTATTCTTTGTTAAAAACTAGTTTGTGCCCGCGACATTGCGCTTGTGAAAATAATTTTTATATATCATGTAACAAGCAACGTGTTTTTTATGGATTAATGGTTTATTATATTTAATTTTAGCAGTACTATTTAGCTTCTATCACCTTTTTACCCATTTTAAATAACTTCTGTTAAATTTCATAATTGCTGCTTAGCCCTTATAGAAAAGCGTATTTAATACCTTCAAAAATCTTCTAAGAGTAACAACTTCGTTGAAATGGGCTCAGTCGTTACAAAGCTTAGCCCGGAAAAACATAAACACTTCACTTTTGACCTGATAACGTCTTATAAATCGATGAACACCGGCTGCACGCACGAAAAAAGCATGCAAGCATTCAAGCGAGAGCGCGGCACAAGCGATAGAGAGGTGCGATCGGCCTAAGCGTTCGCTTGTGACGCATCTATCTCTCTTCTACTCCATCGGCCCATGCGTCTAAGTCAGTATCACTTAAAATTATGTATCACTTAAAATTATCGTCCGTAAACCCACTTTACAGACAATCTTTTTTGAAGTGAAACTTCTTTATCGGCGTTGGAAAAAAATTTACCGTCACATTTTTCGGTTACGCGTCACATTTTTCCGTTACGCGCCATCTTTTTGAAGTGAAACTTCTTTATCGGCGTTGGAAAAAAATTTACCGTCACATTTTTCGGTTACGCGTCACATTTTTCCGTTACGCGCCATCTTTTCAAAATGTGTGCGTGTACTAGTGTACACACGTAAGAAGTGAAACTTGTTTAAGGCCTTATTTTTCGCAAAATGATCTATATGCAACTTTCCAGAAATTGGTTAAAAAACCCTTTCTTTCTTTATGGCAAACAATTTCATTAATATATTAAAAAATAAAGTTAAATTAGATATTAAAAAATTTATTAAAAATTAAATTAAAAAATATATTAAAAAATAAAGTTAAATTAGATAAAGTATTTAACCAATTTCTGGAAAGTTGCATATAGATCATTTTGCGAAAAATAAGGCCTTAAACAAGTTTCACTTCTTACGTGTGTACACTAGTACACGCACACATTTTTTTATTTCTGTGTCTACTCTACTTATTATTTGAATCGATTACGAAGAGAAATTTCCCATTGTGACTGTTTTCTTTTTCTATGGAAATGTAATTTAAGAGGAGCTTGAATCGATGATACCATTTTTGTATGTTTTTCGTTTTCTTCAATATCTAAGTTATTATGCAACTGTATAGTTAATCTAAAGTATGAAATAAATATAAAGGCTATTATCTACCTTTCATCTATACTAATACTATAAAGAGGTAAAGTTTGTGACGTTGTGAGTTTGTGGGTTTGTGAGTTTGTGACGTTGTGACGTTGTGGCGTTGTAAGGAGTAATCTCAGGAACTACTGGTACGATTTGAATAATTCTTTCAGTGTTATATAGCTCATTCATCGCGAATGGTTATAGGCTATATATCATCACGCTAAGGCCAATAAGAGTGGAGCACAGATGAAAAATGTTTCAAAATCGAGATGTTTTTCTTTTCTTTTTGAGAGCTTCTGCTGTGTGTCAGCGTTAGCCCAGAGTAGTAACTATTACTACGCGGACGAAGTCGCGGGCAGGGGCTATAATCTATATACTAATATTATAAAGAAGTAAAGTTTGTGAGTTTGTGACGTTGTAGGGGGTAATCTCAGGAACTACTAAATCGATTTTGAAATTTTATTACCAGTATAAAGCCACGTTATTTATGAGTGTTATAGGCTACATATCATCACGCTAAGACCAATAGAAGCGGAGCAACAATGAAAAATGTTTTAAAATCGGGGTATTTTTTCCTTTTGAGAGCTTCCGCTGCGTCTTAACCCAAAATAACTATTCCACGCGTGCAAAGTCACGGGCAGAAGCTATTAATTAATTATATTATCTATAATCTATATTAATATTATAAAGAGGTAAAGTTTGTGAGGTTGTAGGGGGTAATATCTGGGGAGTCGGAGAAAAATGGTCGAACGAAAACGTTTCTTACGAACGCTGCCTTAATTATGAGATATATATGATTGAGTTCTAGAGAAAAGTTGTAGCTTGATAATGCCTATTACCGCCCAACGAAGTGGGCACGGGTCGGCTAGTCATTTATAAAATATATTGGAAAAATATTATCATTGCCTGGTAACATTATAGTATTCTATATAGTGTCTCTGCGGATTAAGTTACCAGTATGAATAGACCTATCCTTTTAGTTCTGTACATACGTTATGAACATTTTAGTGAGATCATGCTAAAATGGAGAGCATATAGCCAGCTTGACACAATAACGATATATCAAAGAGACAGCCGATGTGAGGAATGGTCCGCTGTCAACACTCAGGGTCCACTAGGGTATAGATTTGTTATGGCCTAGGTACAAATATGAAGCATAATAGTTTGTGATGTGTTCTTCTAATGATTTCTATAAATATATAAACAACAGACATTCATGAACACAGTCCGCCTGTTGCTATGTTCCTAATATCTGTTGGTATTTTTTCTCAAATAACTTAAATATTTGCTTACTTGCAAATATGGATAATACAACAGTCAACAGTCCGACGAATAATATAATTACAATAACAAGGAGTTAACTAGACTGAAAACATACAACGATTTATAACATCGATACAATTTACACTTTTAATAATAATGAAAAAAAAGTGTGAGTGTCGGTTTTTCGTGACGGTGTGCGCGCGCATCGTAAAAATTTACTCTCATCATTTTTCCCTAACGCGCCAAAAGAAGTATAACTTCAAAAATAAAATTATGTATAACTAAAATTATTATATCATGTATATATCATTACATATTTGTTGCTATTGCTGATGACTTGGTTGAAACAACTTATACTACCGATGGCTTGCAAGCAACACTATTTTAACCTCAAGAGAATTAAGCACTGACTCCTTTTTTGTAATAAGTAAAATAGGTGTTGTTCTTCTACAGGGGGATATCATACAGTTACAACTATCTACTGTATTTTAAATTATTATTATTAAAACAAATTTATATAAAGTATTTTAATAATAATCGCCGTGTATCTAATGAGATATCATATCATCGGCGTAGTCTGTTAGATTTTACTCAAAATAATCCGATATATGTTACACAAATATATGGTTAGTTAGTTGGCTGGGATACTTACTTAGATTATAGTTCGCGAAATCTGCCCTCCATTGTTAATTCAACAACATTATCTTTATTTGAATCATTCTTGGACATGACTTTTAAAAAGCCTTATTAAATGCTCATCTATCACCTATATAGGAGCATCTGTTCAAATTTAGATGCTCCTAAACAGAACGGTTTTAGATGTGTGTTATCAGCTATAATCATTTTATAAAGTAGATTATTAAAGTTTAGAGCAACATCAAAAAATTATTATAATAATTTCGATCTGCGGCGAGAAAAGATCGCAGATGTTCTCAAAGTCTATAGAGACTGACCCAAAAGTGCATATGTAGAGATGCCAATAAACAATTCGGCACCTCCCGTGAATTCGCAAAGCTACCTTGTTTACTAATTGTGCGGTCGTGGCTGAGAACTTCTTATTGCTTTCAGTCGGAGAAATATGCATTACGCTCGTGACTCTAATATTACTCAAGTTGCAATAGGTGTTCAGTAAGTTAAATATTAAGAAAATCAAAGCAATCCTTCTTCCACTTCATCCAAGATCCATTAATATCGTTTCGTACTACTCGTACATTATATAAAACAATATATCACATTGTAAACACTAGCCTGTGTATGAAAAATGTTCTCGTATCGAGCTAAAGGAGCTGCTATACTACTATTATACTAGATAAAGGTCGAAACATACGAACGCCGTGAAAGCGGTGAGGTTTATTATTTGCTTGTAATTAATTCTATTAATTTCATATATTATAAACCAGATGTGTTGATGAAACTTTAGAGTAATAGTTAATATATATACATCGGGAATGATTTACGAAGACATTTTTAAAGTTGGCCGAAAATAACCATAAGTGTCAAGTAACTAGTAAATATTCGACTGTTTGAAAGCTTCCTACATGTGCACTGTATAAACCCTTAGAATTATGAATAATGTTATCAATTATAAAGACACAAACGCAAATGAAGTCGCAGGCTGCTGCTAGTCGTACGTACAATTGTATTCATAAATTATTGATGTTACTGGATAGCAGGACACAGCGATTGTGTTCGACAGGATTGCGAACCCAATACACAAGGCTATATACCTGCTATATTGTCACGTTTGTTTGTCGAGTTCCGGGATCAGCCTGTTTCGAAGTATGAAATGTTTAGCATCACAAAATTACATTCATGAATTTTTTGTTCTTTTTTTATGGCATAGAAGGCAAACGAACAGATGGGTCACCTGAAGTTGAGTGATCACCACCGTGCGTTGCCATCCTGTTTTTGTGGGGAACGGGGAGTGGGAAGAGGAAAGAAGAGGGATGGCGAGGGGAGGGGAGGTGGTTCTCCGACGCTCTCACTGACCGAACGAAACGCAACAATGCAAACACTGTTAGTTCACGTCGTCGGTTTTCTGTGGGTCGGGTGGTACTACCCCGGGCGAACCGACCCATTCATGCTGAAACCAGTAATAGCTTCAGCGTGGCTCTACCACCTACAAAAAAGACTAAAAGGAGGAAGCATTCTTATTTTTTAACTGACTTCAAAAATAATGAGGTTTTTAATTTGGTTGAATATTTGCAGCGAAAACTTATTTAGCCGCGTTGAGCGATTTTTCATAGGAGAAAAACTTATGGGTTTTTGTCACCGATGACATCGACATGCTGTGACCTACTGCGTTTGCGTCAGACAAGCGACGCGAAGTATGAGTTTTTGTACGTTCCGGGAATAAATTTTGATTGTACCGATAACCTTATAATACCGATAACCCCTGTAATAATGTATATTTACTAATTATGAAATTTTAATAATTCAGACTATAACTGATTTAACAATTCGAAAACGAATGCAGTTAATCTATGGCTTTGAGTTTTCACTTCAGTCAGCAATCTTATACCGATTTGATAAAAATATTTTGTTTATTAGAACGGGAATAGTCTCAAGGGGCTTCCTTTTAAGTTTCATTAACATTGGACCTTATATTTCCATGATACATCAGGATAGTTTTCAAAATCGAATAACAAATGTATAGTAACTGAGATATTGTAGGTTCATAAGGACTATGTAACTACCTATCTAAGATCAAAGACGTGCTGATTTAGTTTTTTGCAATAAATATTTGCAATAAAATCATACACTAAGTTACAAGAGAGAACCTAAATGATATATAACTGAAAGGCCATTTTATTGCGATTTTTTATAAATCGCTTTCGCTTACGTATTGTGTCTTAATCCCAAATCTTACCGGGAGTATGATTTATAGGGAACCAAGTTGCGACGTTGCTACCACGGCTTCGACACTTGAAGTATATTTATTCAGAGAAATGATGTTTGACTTTAACTTATAGCTTGAACGCATCTTTTTAACCCCATAACTGAATTTACTTGGGGCTTTTATGGATCACTGTGGGACATAGCTAGTCACATCCTTACATATTATAAAACAAAGTCCTCTGCCACGTCTGCCTGTCTGTTTGCGATAAACTCAAAAAACTACTGAATGGTTCTTCATGCGATTTGCACCAGTAGATAAAGTGATTCACGAGGAAAGTTTAGGTATATCATTTGTCAAGGTTTTTTATTATTATCAGGGCGGGATAACGTCTGCCGGGTCCGCTAGTTTATTATAGTTCTTTTTTTTTTTCAAGAATGGTTTAGATTCACAATTACACCCGGTAGGTGGCGCTGCGATTGAGTTTTAGGATTTTTTTTTATTATCAAGACAGGATAACGTCCTCTGGGCCCACTAGTATAATATAAAACTCTACAAAGTGTTATTTTTTATTTTAAATAAGATTTAAATACCTAGTCTTGCCATAAATACTGAAACAAAGAAAAAAAAATTATATTGTAAATAACATTTATTACTTTTACAGTGTGTTATACATAAATATAAAACAATTTAAAATATTTTTTATATTCGAAGTGGTCTCCGTTGGCTGCAATACAGTCCTTTAAACGTTGAGACCAGTTATCAATAGAAGCACGCACTCTTTCCATGGGAAAATTCTTCACTGCCAATCGTACGGATTGTTTTAGTGACTCCAAATTATCAAAGCGTTTAGAGCAAGCCGTACTCTCTAAAACTGACCATAAATCATAATCCAACGGATTAAGATCGGGACTAGACGACGGCCAGTCTTCAGCTCTGATGAAGTTCGAAACTTTCGCTTCCAACCAAGACTGCGTAGACCGGGCTTTATGACCCGGCGCCGAGTCTTGCTGGCAGGACCCTTCTTGGTTATTGAACATGGTGTTGTTAAGGGGCTTCACTATCTTCTCAAGAATGGTATCTTGATACACTCGTGCCGATGTTTCTTTACCTTTCTCACAAAAGTATGGCTTAGTCACTCCTTCATAGGTAATACCCCACCAAACCATCACTGAAGTCGGATAGTGCCCACGTTGCACTCTGTCGACTAATTGGGAAGCTTCCTTAGAGCTTTGAGCATAAATACGGCCATTTTGTTTGTTAAAATGTTGTTCGATTGTAAAAATTCTCTCTTCCGTAAACAAAATTTTTCTGTGACCTCCATTTGCGTACCGCTTCAGTAGTTCTTTCGATTTCACCACCCTATTCTTTTTTTAAATTATCAGCTAAGAAATGACCAGTACGTCTCTTATAGGTTGCAAGTCCTAAGACATCTTTTAAAATACGCGACATGGTTCTAGGTGCTATCTTCATCTGCCGAGATAAAATCTTTTGCTTTCGGACAGGATTTCTTCGAATTCTTTCCCTTACTGCTTTGACCACCTTTTTCGTACGAACACTACATGGACGGCCAGATCTTTTTCTGTCACAAACAGAGGAGGTCTCATTGTACCTATCAATAGCCCGGTACACAAGCATTTTATTAGTACCAAGCGTATGGAGAGTTTTGAATATTGCATTTGGCTCCATATCTACTTTGTGTAATGCAATCACAGCGATTCGGTTCTCTTTATCAGCCCACTCCATTTCAATATCGAAATATTGTACATGTATTGGAGCCAAAATGAGAAAACTCAATGAATAATTATATAAAAATGACAGATTCCAAATTCAAATGTAATATTTTGTTTATTTTTAATTGTAACAGTATTTATGGCCAGACTAAGTATATTCTTTGTCACGATTACTTAAATAAAAAGGTTATTATGAAAGTAGATCAAGTGACAAATAAATACCCTCAGTACATTCTCCTGAAAACGCTATCTAACCCATTCAAAATGAAACAATGCAATGTAGTAAATAATTATGCGCGATAAATATAAACTGAAATATTGTATTTCTTTTATGTTTTATGACAATTAAGGTAATTATGACAATTACTATGTAACAGAAAAAAACACAAATATTTACGTCATATCTACGTGGTCTTATGGTAAGAAGCCTCATTTTTATTAATAACTGTGTTATGAACACACAGGTATTTAGAGATACCAGGATTAAAATCATACTAAGATAAATAATTTAAAAGTATAGAGTAAACGAGAAAACAATGAAATTCTTATTACAACAAAAACTCTTAAGCTATTTCAGTTCCTATAATATTTATGGTCCTGCTGGTGCTAGTGTAGTTGGTGTCTCTTTTCCAGACATACCAGCAGGGCCTGGCGCATCCGTAGCTCCAGTAACAGAATCACCCGAGCCGGCTGTAGTAGCACCACCCTCATCTGTCTTATCCTCGCCGGCAGCCGTTGTGTAATCAGTTCCATTACTTTCAACGACAGGAGCTGTAGCGTCATCTGACGGTACAGTACCCGCGTTGGATTCCACATCATCCCCAAATATATTGTGATAGTCTTCTGGCATCGCTCTAGCGGTGAAGATGCATGTCGATACGCACTCATATTCGTCTCGAAACATGTTGATGTTGGGTAGACAGCCTCGCCATAAACCGACTTCACATCTGGAGCCAGGTTTCCAGTAATACATCACAGGGACCGGATCTTGGCCGCAGTCGTCCCATCTGAAGTTAGCGAAACAGGCTTCTGGTGGTACTAAAAATTATTCGACAATTATAGGCTTTAAACATAATCTCAAGCAATGTTAACTGCTGACGCAGATAAACGCTAGCTTAATAAGTGTCTGAGACTAAATGTAGCTGCTGAAATGCACGGATAGTTTAATAACAACAGGTTTTCAATTTACTTGTGTTAGGTAACAAATAAGGAATTGAAAACTTATTCACTACCATGTTACGGACTCATTGTAATATTTTCCGTTACAGAAAGTTACCCAAGCTAAGGAACGTCTATATCCGCCATCATACTTATCACTCTGCTAGTTGCATGAATTTCATCCCTTCTCACACGCTAAACTGTTCATTTTTTCCGTCATTGATGCTACTTTTATTCTCTTATACTTACTTATATCTAATCTTAACCATTTTCATTATATAATACAACCCTTAACCTTTCCATGTTATTTATGTAGTCCTATCTATCATACGATGTATAAAATTAAATACAGAATTTTCTTTTGCGAAATAAATAATACGAAATATATAGAAAGTATTTTAAAGAGACAAGCTGAAACCAATAAATCATTCTAGGGAAACCTTGTTCCCTTTTATAATAAAATCCTTACCAGGATAAAGCGCTTCGCTGATAGAAGATTCACGTCACATATCACGCGTACCTTGCCTTATAATACCTACTATAGAATAAGGGATTAACTGAGAGCTCGAATACGACTTCTTTCTACTTATCTTATCTATCAAAATATAAAATATTTTAACATCAACAGTAGGTAATGAAAGAGAAGATATGAAATGAAATATACGTTGTTTATTCCAGCAAATTTTAAAGTAAATATTGGGGATCACAATAAGGGAGAAATCTTTGATAAGGGAATTAGATACGATTGTACTAACTCTTTTAAAAGAGCTAATACAAACACATAATAAAACGCTATTAACATAGATTTAAGTGATGATAGCTTACTGGTACAATTTAAATTCGAGTTCTTTATTGAATCAAATCTTACCATGGCGATCAACATATTGACAATTTCTTAGTGTTTGTCTCACTATTAGCCTCTGGTTGTGTTCTTAAACCCACAACGACCCTACAAAACTACTACATTTGATTTCAAAATACAGAAACTTTATATTATGACAACTAATAAGATAAATATATACACAGATATTAGGGTGTATTAAAAAATTTACCGTTTTGTTCAAGTGATCGTGAAATTTTCCAAACCTTTAATTTTGATGGCCAGAGGTCACGCCTTAATTTTTTCTATTTTTTTTTTTAATGAACACAGGACACTTTTTGTTAACTTTGGAATATTGTAACTCAACCTCGGATTATCGTTTAAAATTAAACAACTCATACTCTTATAAGAAATTGAACGCCCTACAAAAACGGTGTATTATGATTTTTACACTTGAATAGATGATGATGTCTATTAGGTGTTACGAACTTACGAACATGACGATATACTTTATCTATGAGTATGTAACACAGTCATAGACAAAGTAACATATATCGCCATGTTCGTAAGTTTGTAATACAAAAGTCTATTATATAAGTGGATCAAACTGCAAGAGGATTTTGTGCTAAGAGATTTATTTCTATAATATAATACAATAAAAACGGATGGCCTCATTTTATTCTTACCTGAAGTAGCCCTGGTTATAGCAAACACAGTATAAATAAAGAAATATCTCAAAACGTGCATTTTGAGCGACAATTATTGTTAAGAGAAACCATAAAAGAGTTGATTGCTACTGAATTAATTAAGATAAGTGCAAATTGTTTACGCAAGAATGATGCATAATTCAACACGTTTCTAAAATGAAGTCTATGTTATCATAGAAGCGTTATTCTGTACTGAAAATGTCCCAAATAGAACCTTGCACGTACGAGACAAAATAGATTGCTTGTTAATGCTACCATATGGTTTACATTGTCTAATCTGATTTGTAGTCATCGATGTAATTTATATTTATCTTTTTTCAGCACTGGATTTAATTAAATTTGGAGTTTATCTTAATGAAATAAGATTCTATTATTTAGAAAATAATATTTTTCTTTCATTTAGTTATTATCTTGCTTATCTTAGGATTATAATGGCGCAAGCAGTACCACCATTCTAATCGAGATGCGACCCAGCGAACTTAATTTTGCCCAATGCTTTTGACGTGATAAAGTCTTATAAATTGATGAACGCCGGCTGCACGCTCGAAAAAGCATGACTCATTTTCACGTTCCGCGAGCCGAGCGTGCAACCCAGAGCGCGGAACAAGCGATAGAGAGGCGCGATCGGCCTAAGCGTACGTACAAAGGACAATAGCGTAGTCAGTTCGAAAAAAAAAGCCTAAACGTTCGGCTTGTGACACATCTATCTCTCTTCCACTACATCAGCCGATGCGTTTTTACCTATCACATAAAATTATAATCCGTAAACCGACTTTACAGACAACCAATTTTTTTAAAATAATTTATAGGTTTTAGAATTTCATCACAATCTCATTTGATTTTAAATGACGACGTTATCTATGATAGTAAACGCGTAAAACTAGAGGAGACTGGCTCTCAAGTGCAGCTGCTGGAAAACACCAACAGGTGTTTGGCGACAGATTTTCACATTGAGGGCGGTAAGTAGCCAGGCGAACTTAGAAAAAACCCTACCATCATGAACATCTCATACCAATTTGATCTATGTTCTAATCACTGTAACTCCAATCACTAAGATTTGAAGCATTAGTTAGTACATCTACGACATATTGTAGATTCTATAGATTGTGGCATCAAGTCATGGTCCAAAAATAACTTACATTTTTATACCACCAAATTTAGTTTCTTCGTCTTTTAACCCTAACGTTGCTAGAAAACCTTTTTATAAATAAGATTTTTAATTATATTTACAAACCATCGGATTTTTATTAAGCCTCTATGAGTCTGGACTTTATACGAATTAAGTTAAGAAACGATGCCTTACTTTTATATATATCATTGGCAGTCTACACACTAATGCCTGAAAGTCTATTCCGGAAAAGCAGATAAGAGGAATTGGCATTTAAGTTCAGCCTGTTACCATTTTTCTCACAAATGATATAATTATATAAATTCAGATAAGACTGTGGCCAAAACATAAAGTAAATTTATTTTAAAGTCGTGAATAATATAAGATTTAATAAATGCATCATTACTTCCTAACTGGGTTGCAAACTCAAATAATTGCAGTAATTATATTGCAGTAAAAGCATCTATTCAGATAAATATAGAAATCAAAAAACGTGGTTGAATATTAACTCAACCTATCCCACCCCAAGCACCAGACAGACTAATAAGGAAATAATTCCCACCCTTCTATAAAGCAGACCTACGTAGAGAGACTTGTTAGCGGGATTCAACTAAGGAACCCTCAGATATTTATGTTCGGTTGTTATTTTACGCATAATTATTTTATTACACTATATTTCATTCTATTATTTTATATAACATTATGTAGTATATTCTAATTGAATACAAGAAACTTTTATTAATGTCCCCTCTTAGTTTATCAGTAAATCAATACCACAACTAATAAATCATAACTATCCATTCCTTATTCATAGATTAACTCTTTGAACAATACTGATGAGGATATAGTCGTGGCCAATCCCACGAATTACGATTAGATTGGTTTCGTATTTAGTAATTCATTATAAAATAATATTATTTAAAAAAATACCCTAAAATACGTCTTATATTTTAACAAAAAGTAATTTAAACATCTTCAAGCTTTTAGATGCTCTCGTTTTAATTTATTACGAGCAACAAGTAAAAAACCAACCAGAGAGCTCACATAGAAAAGTAATTCGGTCTAAAATTAACTGAATTTCTTTAGTTTGCGTTTATACTAAGGAAAATTAATTCTGAAGGTCAAAAACACCATTAAGGTTTTGAATTCTAAGACTCGATTAATGATTCCAGTAACAGATAAATTATAGCAAATTTTAATTCAAAGAAATTGCTTTATAAACAACAAGCGTTTTATGCAATTAGCGAAAATATACTGAGGTGAATTTGGTTTTCTTGCTTAGTGTATATTTTAATATATATTTTAAGTATATAGTTAAAAAAAATCTCCTTTTATTTCATAGAAAAGAAACAAAATTACTTGTTCTCGGTCTATTGTTTACCTCAAACATTATCTACTCGGGTTTCTAATTATGACATAAAAGCTTCATAGGGTTTTTTTTTTTAATTTGAAGGACATATATAAATAAAAAGAGATACGATTTTAGAAATTAAAATTATATTATAATTATAAAACATAATGATTTAACAATTCTAAACAGGGAAGATATATAACCAGCTTATCGCTCATGGAAGTTATATGAAAGAAATAGTCTTGATTTTAATGCTTAAATGCATTCAGGAAAACTTCATAAACCGTTGAATGTAATAGATCATTAATTAATTTACCTATTTTAGTGGAACTAAAGTAATAAATATGAAAAAAAATAGATTGCCTGTATCAATGTTTACACGCGGAGGAAGTGATACTTCTTTGGCTTATATATATTAAATTATATATGTGAGAATGCTCATAAATAATATACTATACGTAGTCCCGTAGTATAAATACTTAAATTAATTTACTCACGTTTGCAATGATATTATAACTATATAGATACGCCATAAGCGCTTCGAAAGCACCTTGTTAAATCTTGGCTAGTTAGTTTACTTTTGATCACTATCCGTCAATCCTCCTGTATCTAAGCAAAGTGCCTTGCCAGCCTATATTTGAAGGGAAAGGAGGGAAAGGAGGAAGAGATAGGGGGAGTGGAAGTGGGGAGAGGAGGAGAGAAGAGAGGGAAGGGGAGGTGAGCTGCCGACGCCGGGAGGCCCTCAGGGCACGTGATGGGGAGCCGTAATTGCAGGCCCCCCACCACCAAGGGTAGGGACCACCCGATTGTGGGCACAGGTCCGCGGGTGGTGGCCGCCAGGCAGGAGGAAGTTGCAATGGACCAGTAATGGATCACACCATTTGCAACTTCCTCCAGGCGAACCTCAACCACTGCGCCGCTGCACAGGACTTACTCGTGCAGTCAGTGGCGGAGTGGGGTATCGGGCTCGCGGTCGCCACGGAGCCCTACTTCGTTCCCTCCCAGCCGCAGTGGGCTGGGGATAGGAACGGCTCCGTGGCGATCGTGGCGTGTCGAGGTTCGTCCCTGGCGGCAAGGGAAAGAGGGGCCGGGTTCGTGACGGCCGTCTGGGGAGAGTACGCCATTGTGGGGGCGTACTTCTCCCCTAACAAGCCCCTGCGGGAGTTCGAGGCGTACCTCGGCTCCCTGCAGGGAGCTGTCAGACGGCTGTCGCCGCTCCCCGTGGTCCTCATGGGGGACTTGAATGCTAAGTCGAGGACCTGGGGAGCGGCAGTCACGGACCTGAGGGGCATGGCCGTTGAGGAGTGGGCAGCCGAGTTGGGGCTGTCCCTCCTCAACCAGGGGAGCGTCCCCACGTGCGTGCGATGGAACGGGGCGTCGGTGGTGGACGTCTCGTTCGCCACCCCGTCCATCGCACGCCGTGTCCGGGGGTGGAGGGTGCTGGAGGAGGTGGAGACCTTATCGGACCACCGATATATCAGGTTCGAGGTCTCCACCTCCCAAGCTGGGATCGGCACCCGCCCCCGGAGGGGCGCGAAGTTCCCCTGTTGGGCGATGAGCCGCCTCAACCGTGAATTAGCGGAAGAGGCGGCCATCGTCCAGGCCTGGGCCATGCCCCCCCCCACAGGGGCTGATATCGACGCGTCCGCAGCCCGCCTCCGTGCAGCCCTCACGGAGGTTTGCGACGTGTCGATGCCGCGGAGCGTACACCGCCCAGACAAACGGGCGGTGTACTGGTGGTCGCCGGAGATCGCCGATCTCCGAGCGGCCTGCTCCGCGACCCGGCGGCTGTTCGGGCGCAGCCGCCGACGCCGGCACCGGGACCCGGAGGCGGAAGCCCGGCTGTATGGCAGCTACAGGGAGTGTAGGAAGACCCTGCAGGCTGCCATCAGCCGGGCGAAAGAAGCAGCATGGGAGGAGTTGCTCCAGACGCTGGAGGGGGATCCTTGGGGGCGCCCGTACCGGATCGTGCGCAAGAAGTTGCGATCCTGGGCGCCCCCGGCGACGGAGACCCTCCGGCCGGAGGTGGTAGCGAGGGTCGTGGGAGAGCTATTCCCCGACCCTCCGATGCTACCGGCTCCTCCCATGCCTCCACCTCGTGAGGTAGTCGAGGAGGTGCTCGACGGTCCCCCCCCTCCGATAACGGAGGAGGAGATGGGGAGGGCAGTCGAGCGCCTCCTCAGCCGGCGTAGAGCGCCCGGCCCTGATGGGGTCCCGGGTCGGGTGCTCGGCCTCGCCTTGGGCCAATTAGGGGGATGGCTTCGGGAGCTGTTCGACCAGTGTCTTTTGGTCGGGCGGTTCCCGAAGCCCTGGAAGCTAGGGCGGCTCTGCCTCATGGAAAAGGCAGGCCGCCCTGCGGACTGCGCGTCCGCGTATTCAAATTCAAATTCAAATTCAAAACACTTTATTCAATTTAGGCCCTAAGAAGGCACTCATGAACGTCAAAACTACCACCGGTTCGGAAAACAACCCAGTCATCGAGAAGAACCGGCAAGAAACTCGATCTGGTTTATCTTTTTAACAAATATATATAATATTTAGAATAATAATATATTCTATATAAAAGTAAATTTCACAAACGTTTTTAATGGATGCACAGAGATGAGTCAATTCCAGACATCACCATCGTTCACATATTGATCCACTCTATAATAGCCTTTTGACACCAAAACCCGCTTGACATGGCGCTTAAATTCACAATCCGGCAAATCGGTAATATCCTTTGGGACTTTGTTGTAAAATCTAACACTATTTCCCAAAAAACTGTTACTGGTTTTACTAAGTCTAAAACGTGGGACAACCAGTTTGTCACAGTTTCTAGTATTTAGATTGTGCCGGTATTTTACGAAATCTAGCTTTTCTAGGTTCTTACGGACATACATTAAATTGTCAAGAATGTATTGGGAGGGCAGAGTTAAGATACCGTACTCCTTGAACTTGGTCTTTAAGGATTCGCGAGGTCTCATATTGTAGATTGCTCGAACTGCTCGTTTTTGTAATAAAAATATGGTGTCTACCTCAGCTGCTGTCCCCCACAACAGAATGCCATAAGACATTAGGCTATGGAAGTAGGCGAAGTAGACTAACCTAGCAGTGGCAATATCAGTTAGCTGGCGAATCTTACGTACTGCAAATGCAGCAGAACTTAATTTGCTTGCCAATTGTTTAATTTGAGGACCCCATTGTAATTTTGAATCTAGTGTGATACCCAAAAATACAGTATTATCAACTAACCCTACAAAATTCCCTTCGATCTTAATGCTACTATCAATCTGTGGCACGTTAGGCAAAATAAATCTCATACATTTTGTTTTACCTGTATTAAGTACTAAGTTATTTAATGCAAACCAATGAGAAATTTCGTTTAAAGTATTATTTACGTGCCCAACCTCTGAATCTGTCCTTTTTACTTTAAATATAATTGAAGTATCGTCTGCAAAAAGCACCATGTCAGCACAGTTATTGACCATTAGCGGCAGATCATTTATGTATATTAAGAACAAGAACGGTCCCAGAATAGAGCCCTGTGGGACACCAATTCGCGTAAAGGATCCTGCAGAGGTTACCCCTTGTATGCTAACTTTCTGACAACGATCTTTTAAATAAGAGACTAGAAGGTCGAGAGAAGATCCACAAATACCATAATGTTTTAATTTTAGAATAAGCGTACTATGGTCAACGCAATCAAAGGCCTTAGACAGATCGCAGAACACACCAATTGCATCATGCGAATCCTCCCAGGCCCTCAATATATAACTTATAAGCGTTGCACCCGCGTCAGTAGTGGATTTCAATTTCGTGAAACCAAACTGTCGACCATCCAGAAACTTTTGCATATTGAAATAGTCTACTAATTGGTTGAGCATAATCTTTTCAAAAATTTTACTTAAGGACGGAAGTACAGAAATAGGTCTATAGTTTCCAAGACTACTTCTGCAGCCTGATTTAAACAAAGGAACTACTTTGCTTATTTTCATTAAATTGGGGAAAGTTCCTTTTGCTATACACTGGTTAAATATATTAGCCAAATGTGGTGAAATAGTAACAATTAAAGACTGTACTACTGTTACCGATATACCCCATATGTCTTCGGTGTGTTTTAAATTTAATTGCTTGAAGGTCCTTATTATTTCACCTGCGCTAATAGATAAGAATTTAAATTTTGAATCTATAGGTGCACTCATATTTTTTAAAAGAGCTGCTGCACCCTGGGCTGATGATGTTATATCTTTTGTTACTTGTAAAGGTATATTAGTGAAATAATCTTGGAAAACAGTTACTACCTCTGTACTTTTGGAAATATGTACTCCGTCGACATTTAGATTAAGTGAATTATCATTTATTTTATTTTTACCTAATTCTTTATTTATAATATGCCAAACAGTTTTGGTCTTATTTCTAGATTCGAGAACTTTATTTCCGAAAAACTTTGCTTTGGCAGCAATACAAACACGTTTAAAAACTTTAGAATAATTTCTAACATAAGCATGAAAGGATTCACTACTTGTTAGTGATCTCCTATAATAAAGATCATACAGTCGATCTCTACTTTTCTTAATGCCTGTTGTTGCCCATTCACTAAAACTAGTTTTTTCCTTTACATTAATAACCTTTCTTGGGCAATGTTTACTGAATTCTGTGCTTATGATACTAAATAAATTGTCATAATAACAATCTGGATCTTGATTATTAAAAGTTTTGGAAGATAGACATTGTGCAATATGATGATTTAAAAGATCTAGTCTACTTTTCGATATAAGTCTAGTTTGTTTCTTGCAGTCAGCACTAGGTTTATCATAACTTATTTTAACAAGGAGTCCTTTGTGATCAGAGCGGATCCCAGTAACAATACTACTGCCAATGGTCTTGAAGTTACTAAAAATATTATCAATACAAGATGCAGTTTGAAACGTACATCTGGTCGGCTCATTAAAAAGAGGATCCAGGTTAAACGACTTGAATAAATATGTGAACTTAGTGACCTCCGGTGACATACTTAAGATATCTATATTAAAGTCACCACAGACCAAAACCCGCTTATTACTATTCAATATTCTCATAAGAATTTCCTCCATTTTTTGTAGGAATTGACAAATATTTGATGATGGAGGTCTATAAACACAAAGTATAATTAATTTATCCATCTCTGCACAAGCCACTTCACAGATACGATCTATTGAGAGACTACATATATCTTTTCTATCTTTAAATTTTAAATTATTTTTTAATAATATAATACAACCACCACCGACAGCGATTGTTCTGTTAAATACACTGGCAACCGAAAAATGGGGTATATCGAATTGCATCTTGTTCGGTTTAAGCCATGTTTCTGTAAAACATAATATATCTAGTCTCTCTCTATTTAATAATAAGCCTATGTCTAAAATTTTGCCGGAGAAGCGATTAATATTTTGGTGATATACCGTAATATTACACTTCTCCTTTGTCTTATCTACTAGTTTAAAATTTTTATCACAGTGTCATTAGGTGAACTATATGACACTGCAGCGTCACTTAACCTATTTACATTATAAGCTATCAATGTAGCTATGTCACACTTATACTTTTTGGGAAGAAACATATTTTCCCGCGTTATTATAAAGTTGTTAATAAATTTATTAACATCAAAAAATATAAATTTGTCACTATGACGACATGTCAAGTTGTATAATGAAGTATTTAACATATGAATGTTATTGTTATTTTTTTGTGGTAGGGAAATTGAATATGGAAAAGCACATAACATTATGCTGCCCACATTCAATTTTAACAGTTTCTCTGATGTCTTATATAAATCAAACTTTTTTACATCGGAACTGTCCCCTATTAAAATTACAATATTACATTGACTGTCGAAGTCTGTGTTCAAGATTTTATCAATTATTTGCTTATATGTGGCACCAGGCATACAGTAATTAATCATATTGTCATTTAATGATTGTGCCAACATAGAACCCATACCCCTACCAATCCTATCACTATAAACTATAGTCTTGGTAACAACATTGACATTAGCACCCCCATGGCTCTGAGTATTATTTCTAATTTTATATTGTGGTACATTTGTCTGCAAATGACATGTGGAAGGTGTATAGTGGGTAGTATTTGTTGATAGAGGTTGTGTATCAAAATAAGACTCAGAGTGACCACAACCAGAAGTTTCATAGTTGCTGCTGGGTAGCTGAGTCAACATATTTTCAGCAACAGATTCTATACAAACATTTGCAGACACCATGTGTTCAGATAACTGGTTTTGTGAACAATTCAATGATAATAAAGTAGATTTAATGTAATCGGTCTTTATTTCTAAGTCAGCCTGTAAGCACTGTATGTCATTGCTGTATACAACTTGATTTTCCAAGAACTGTAGTTTCAAGTTTTCAATTTTTTCTTTAAGTAGTGACTTTTCACGTGCTAACTTTGCTATGGATCTATTGTTATTTCTAGATTTAATATTTTTAATGCACTTTTTAATTATTTTATTTATCCTAATATATTTTTTTAATTTTTTATGGCTTCTCATCACCGGACTGGTTGAGTTTGAACGTACACAATTTATATTGGCCATTGTTTGACACTGGATACATTTAGGACTAGTTTCTATTAATTCATTATACAGTATTTCAGTTTCTACTAGTTTCTGACTATCTACTTGTAATTCAAGATCAGAAATTACTTTATGGGAATTATTTAATTCGTATTCTAATTTAGTAATGTGACTAAGAGCATGCTCATGGGTGTCACTGCAATGATTAAAGGATGTGATTATCTCCTGCAGTTCATCCCTCTGAGCAAGGCTGTCCATTAGTTCGATGTGTAATTCGGCCAAATCATTTTTTAGTTTACTGTTCTTGTCAATTGTCTTTTTCAGTTCAATCTCACTATCCTCCCGTTCGTCCAACAACTGTTTGCATAGATCTTTTGTATCGGCCCCTCGTCCTGCTGGACGACGCCGGGAAGGTGCTGGAGAGGATTATCTCCTCCCGGGTCGTCCAGCACCTAGAAGGCGTAGGGCCGAATCTGGCGGACGCGCAGTATGGCTTCCGGACAGGACGTTCCACGTTGGACGCCCTGTCCCTCCTTAAGTCGCTGTCTGCGGAGGCGACCTCCCAGGGGGAAAGGGTGTTGGCGGTGTCCCTTGACATCGCCAACGCCTTCAACACCCTGCCGCATGGCGTCATACGGGAGGCGCTCCGATATTTCGGAGTGCCCCCGTACCTGCGGCGGGTGTTGGAGGCATACCTCGAGGGTAGGGAGGTCGCCTACGTAGACGGCGACGGGCGTATGGTCCGGCGGGCCACAAGGCGGGGGGTTCCACAGGGGTCGGCCTTGGCACTGAGGGCGATCCGGGCGTACCGCACGGTGTCCTCGGCGGCGGCCTTTGTGCTCGCCGGCTCCCTGCCCTGGGAGCTGGAGGCAGGAGTTCTCGCCGCCGTGTACGAGTTCACGGCGGCGAGGAGACGAAGGGGAGAGCCTCCGGCTCCCAGGGAGATAGAGGCGGAGAGACGGCGTCTCAGGGGAGACGCCGTCGAAAAATGGAAGCAGGACCTGGCGGACGAGCGGTTCGGGCGGTTCACTGTGGACGCCGTCCGCCCGGTCCTGCGGGCGTGGATGGAAAGGGAGTGGGGCTCCCTGACGTTCCGACTGGTGCAGGTACTCACCGGACACGGTTGTTTCGGGTGGTACCTGCACCGGATCGCACGCAGGGAGCCGACCGCCGCCTGCCACGAGTGCGGCGCTGCCGAAGATACCGCGCAACACACTCTGTCTGAGTGTGCTGCGTGGGGGGAGCAGCGCCGCATTCTGGCGGCGGCGGTAGGACCGGACTTATCGCTGCCGAGCGTGGTCTCGGCCATGCTTGGCAGCGAACAGGCGTGGCGAGCGATGTCCTCCTTCTGCGAGGACGTCATCTCGCAGAAGGAGGCGGCGGAGAGGGCCCGCGAGGCAGACCCGCTAAGTGGCCGTCTCCGCCAACGGAGGATTGGCAGGAGGAGGCGGCGCTTTGCCCAACTCCTCCTGCCACCGTAGCCGGACCTGAGGGGGTGGGCCGGGGGGCCCATCTCCTCATTGCACAGGTTCGGCGGACGAGGGGGGGCAGCCGGCGTGTACCCGGTTTGTCCCTCTATAGGTAGGAGCCCGGCGGCCACCTTCCGCCAGGCGGACCGTGGGGGCGGCTCTACAAGGTTGAGTAGCATGTACGATCCCTTGCCGCCCCCACACAACGGTCTGTCGGTACACCGTGGGGTTTTAGTCCGTGCGAGTCGGACATAACCCACTCTCTGCCCCGGGAGGGTGGGTATCCATAAGGGATTTCCCCACGTTAAAAAAAAAAAAAAAAAAAAAGCCCGAACGAAACGCAAAAATGCAAGCACTGTTACTTCAAGTCGGTTTTCTGTGAGAAGGTGGTAGTACCCCGGGCGAGCCGACCCATTCATGCTGAAACCAGTAATAACTTTAGCGTGGCTCTAGCACCTTCAGTATTAAAAATATGCCATCTTACTTCCACATTTTATCTAAGACAGCGTGGCGTAACAATATTGCTTTACGTATGTGTGCGTTATCGTGCCATTTGTTTTGTCAAATTATATGTAGGTAACTTATCTTTAGTTATAATATCATTGCATATTTGTATACCACTAGATCAATAATAACAATATAATAATAGCGAAAATTTTCTTTGCCGTGCCATAAGAAGTCTCATTTCAAAAACATAATTAAACATGATTTGAACCACTAATATATGTAGTAGATATACATTAGATCAATCAATAATAACCAAGTAAACCGCATTAAGAATAAAAGCTAAAGTGTGTGCTATAAGGGTTTCCATTATCCACACGGAACGGTTATAATGCTGAATCGTTTCTCGCAGTGGGGGCTCCGTTCCAACACCAGCCCCAATGTCACGATAATTGATTTTTAATCTCATTTAATCTCAGATTATGTTTCATCGCAGTTTCGTGAGATCGTCTAACGCTCAGTTAGTTTTATAAGTGCTTCGTTTTCGATTGGAATTCAAATTGGTTTAACGATTTAGTGGTTGTTTATTAGATTTGATTTTCAAGCTCTCTTTTTAGATGCATATTTCTTTATAACAACCTAATAATATATTTAAAGATATATTTGAGACACGGACTGCGTGAAAGAATACGGGTGTGGTATACACGTATAGAAATATGATAATAATGTTTGGGATAATTTCGAACAAAACACTGAGTCCATTTGAATTTACTTAACGATTATATAAAAAAAACTCGATTATATCGTCTGTAAATAAATAAGAAAGTAATACACTATATTCAAACGTGCTTGGTATAGTAGTAAAACTTAGGCCGTGATTCAAGAAAGGATCATATGATTCATGTAGTCGAAATGAAAATGTATATCATCAACAAGGAGATTGTGTTACGTTATGGTTACATAAAGAAAAAGTCACCTTATTTCGAGATAATTTAATACCATAGATTTCCCTTTCTGGTCAAAGATGTAGAAAAAGAACCAAAACAAAGAAAAATAGTAACGCTAAAAATATTAGGAAATGCAATTTTCGAAGATGATGTCGAGGTAACAAGCAAGGGAGAAAGTGATGAGAAATACCTGGGAGATATGCCTTTATCTGCCATGACCTGCCTGAAAGAGAAGAAATGGAATAACTAATATTATTAAATACCGAATCTAAAAGATATATTTCATCTTAACCTTTAGATTTAGTTTTTCTAGAACGATAACATAAATTTCAAACATTCCTATAAATTTGAGTCGTATTACTTACTTACCTTTAAAAGTTAGAGAACGCGCACACCGCAACACCGACCGCTGATGCAGCAAATTATAATTCTAACTGTAGTTAATTCCAAATTGGAGTCCCGCTTATTAGTCGGTCGAGAAAGTTTTCATTGTTCGGGCGACGATGGTGAGTTACCACTGTGCCCGGATACCGTCACTGTCAAAGTTTGCAACATTCTCTAATATATTGCTTTGTATTATGACTAATAAGTATATAATTTTTTATTGCTCAACTTCCCTTGAAATTTATTGAAGGTCTACGATCTATTTCATTTATAAAGTAGTTATTAATAACTAAACTTCAATTTACCGGACTGTAAATTTAAGGGCCGAGTCAAACGGGTTTTGGTATTCTAGAGTGGATCAATATGCGAACGGTGATGTCGGGATTTGAATCCTCTCTGTACATCCACTAAAAACGATTGTGACGTGTAATGTATCTAATATATATATCTACATCTTTGTATATAAATTTCTTCTGTACGTGTGTATGTCACTGAACTCCTCCTAAACGGTTGGACCGATTTTGATAAAATTTTGTGTGCGTGTTCCAGAGGATCTGAGAATGGTTTAGATTCATAATTAGATCCGGTAGGTGGCGTTGCGGTTTAATTTTAGATTTTTTTTTATTATCAAGACAGCATAACGTCCGCCCGGCCCGCTAGTGTATATATATATACTAGCGGGCTCGGCTGACGTAGTCCCACCCTGATTAAAAAAAAAATCCTTGACAAATTATATACCAAAACGTTTCTCATGAATCACTTTATCCACTGCTGAAAACCGCATGAAAATCCCTTCAGTAGTTTTTGAATTTATCGCGAACAGACAGACAGACAGACGCGGTAGAGGACTTTGTTTTATACTATGTAATGATATTTGTTAAAGAGCCTAAATTAAACAAAGTATTTTTGATTTTCAGTACTAAAACTATTCTGAATGAATCTAAAAGTTGAGTTCATTTGAAATTAAAAGCATCAGTAGGTTCATTTTAATTGCATTCTAAGCCGCGAAAGAACGCTAAATAAAGGTAACACAAAAAGCTTTCATACTTCGGGGATCATCTACAAGCATAATATGCCGATACTTTTCGAAATAAACATAATAATTGGCATTAAAGGTGAATTGGCTAAAACGTTTAAATATCTTACATCAGTTAACACAAGCCCTTTAATTACTTTAACTCGATTATTAATGGCAATTCCACTGCATGAGCGTTTGCGTAGCTGATGTAATTACCACGAACATTTTAAATTATAATGGGAAATGAAAAATTGCGTATTGGTTAAAAAGGCGTGGTGTTCGTGTTACATGCCCTTTACAAAACCACTGAATAATGAGGTCGAATTTCACTTGACATTAACGTATCAATCGTGTTTACCAACTTATTACCAATAATTTGGTTCGTATAAATCAGATTTATCACAGCAGTATTTCTTTTTTAATAATTGATGTATTTAAAGTTGTTTATATGGTGAGATAAGAAGGAACTCTCGTATTGGAAATGATGTGGGCTGTAATACGATCACTTCTAGAATATATTTCTGAGAGCTCAAATTGATAGAAACAATCCACCGCCAATAAGACTACGGTCGTAATAAGTTGATAGTGATGGAAAATATCCGTACTATGGTCTAAATAAAGTATAGTTGCAGCGAATTTTGCAATAGTGCCATTGATTAAAAAGTAGACCCTTAATTTGCTGATGACCTATTCTGGCAGCTATAGGTACTTTTTCAAACTTCCACCAACCTTTTCCGATGATTTAGATTATTTAACTACAAACAATGTAATTGAAGAGTGATTGTGTATAGCCTATAGCAAATAGCGCAATAAGAAACTTGTTTTACACTATACCACGTTGAGTAATCACTATGGTATTTTTATTAACCGTGATTCGATAGGACACCAACACTCCATTCTCTTATTACGAAACTAGTAAAAGTCAATATTTATGTATGAAACTGATAAACAAGTAGTGCAGTAATGCAAGTGCTGTAGAGATCCTCATACGTGTGAACTGGCACTATAACCGTACACATTACACGAAGCAAGTGTGGAAAAATAGCTGAACTTTCCGATTCAGACGTGCAAGGCATTCTTAAGTGCACTTAACTGGAAATTTATGAAGTTTTAGCTGAATTTAATGCCTTTTGATACGAGCAAGTTCGTGTTCAGAAACTGAAATTATTGTACACGAATACATGTAACATCACATTATAGTCATGATGGTGGTATAATTTAATGTTTGGGTGAAGGAAAACATATTGGTGAAACCAGAACGTCCAGCGGTAATGCATTTCTTAATATTCATTTGATTAACTATCATAATCAAACCGAAATCCTATCATAGAGCGCCAATTAACCGGTTTTGAATTATTCAATGTAATTATTGTATTTAACTATATTACATTAGTTTATAAATATTTTTAAATATTAGTAAACAATGTATTACATTTTTTAAAATTAAAACTAAATAGTACTTACTGTAACCATTTTGAGGACACATATCTGATTTCAAAACGTTTTTATAAAATTGGTTTTTGCAATTTCCAAATGCGATGTTTCAAGTATATTTAACCAGCGGGCCTGGCGGACATTGTCCCGCTCTGATAATAATAAGAAACCTTGACAAATATATACCTAAACCTTCCTCGTGAATCACTTTATCTACTGGTGAAAACCGCATGAAAGTTTGTCAAGTAGTTTTTGCGTTTACCGCAAACAGACAGATAGACAGACAAACGGGGCAGAGGACTTGGTTTTATAAAATGTAGTGATTGTTAATTTACAGGTGTTCTTGGCATTGCTAAAATTTTAATATGAACTTGCTGTGATGATCGTAAAAGGCTTGATAAACTTCCTTGTCTTCAGAATCTTATTGTAAAATGTGATTGTAATAAGTCTTTCAGATAAACAAGTCGACGCTACCCATTTACGAGTTGTCGCCTGCAAAACAATTAAAAACTTTAATATACTTCGTGCTACCCGTTCTGTTGCTATGGTGAGATGGGATGTAATTATATTTATATCTTCGCATCATAAAATATTTGTGAAGGGTAAGCTGCAGAGAGTGAATGACATTTACTCTTAGTAACATTATTGTTTTACGGTGCTTCATGAAAATATTTGCAATAAGCATGACAGTGATATTATGTTATAATCCAAAGAAAATGATGACCTATCAGAAATGATTTGTCATTCATATACATAGTAGACATTAGCAATTTATTATATGAAGCCTCGCGAATCATTAAAGACTAAGTTTCAGGAATTCGGTATCTTAACTCTGCCCTCCCAATATATTCTTCATTTTTTAATGTATGTCCGCAAAAACTTAGATATGCTGGATTTAGTAAAAGACCAACATAATTTAAATATTAGAAACAGCAACAAATTGGCTATTCCATGCTTCAGACGCACTAAGTCCAAAAACAGTTTTTTAGGTTAGGTTAGGTGTTAGGTTTTATAACAAAGTCCCAAAACACATTACCGATTTGCCGGCTATTGAGTTCAATAACCATGTCAAGCGGGTTTTAATATCTAAAGGCTATTATAGGGTGGATCAATATGTAAACGATTGTGAAGTCTGGAAATGACGCCCCTCTTTGTGCATCAACTAATAACAAATCTAACTATTTATGTTTTGTAAAAATATATAACATGAAGAGACAAACCAGAGCGAGTTTCTTGCCGGTTCTTCTCGATGACTGGGTTGTTTTCCGAACCGTTAACTTTGACCTTCTCAGGGCCTAAATTGAATAAAGGATATTTTGCCTATATTATGCCTGGCTATATAAAGATTCATCATATTTTCTACACAAATGCAAAGGGTATTGGAGGTCCTAGGAATCTATAATCTGTCAATTATCTGATTCAAATATCAATGGTTACCCTATATATGGTTACACTATAATTTAGACTCTCAAAATTGTATACGATTCTTTACTTATTGGTTAATACAGTTAGCATATAGACTAATTCAGTAAAATTGGAATAGTTATTCTGAATAAATTGGGTTGTATTATGACTTACCAAAGAATCTTCTCATAATAAATGGGATATTTGAGAAACATTTCCCGAAGCTTATGACAACTCCAACGATATTAAAATAATTTTACTCTTAACTACGAAGCAAATGTTTTTTCGCAACCCTGTATAAGATTTTATAACTCGTAACACTTTCCTATCACATTTAATAAAAATAAGATTATACTTAAGTATATTAATATACGTCATATACGATTATACGAGAAAGGAAAATATTAAAACATCCAAGTCTATTGTTTCATAAAGCAGGTCTCGCATCTGTGCGGTGACGAGGGTCCCGCGGGTCAAACGCTGACGGATGTTAGCTGACCTTACCTTATTGTTCAACTAAATCTTATATTAAATTGTATTTATATTTGTTTATATTATTTTTAATTTTATAAACTGTTTGAGTCAAGAATTTTTTATATAACCTCGTTTTGCAAATGGCCTAAATAAACAAAGGCGTTAGTATTTGGCAGCTTTACTGCAATATAAGAAATGGCTTACAGAGAGACCTAAATTCGTGAAACTTCATTGAAATGCCCTTACAGTTAAAATAATATATACCGCAATATATCATGTAATAATAGAATAGAAAAGTGAGTTAACAAAAAACAAAATTCTGATAATGATAATTTCTTTTCCGTATGTTTTACTTCATATGTTTGACGTGATCCTGACAAAGTTAGTTCTGAAACTAGCACTGAAAAGATCGAAAAAGCGTGAAATATTAGTAACTAAACAACAAAAAAAGTGTGTGTGTACTTATGTACACGCGTTAGAAGTTATACTTCTTTGGCGTAACAAGATAAAAATCTTTTCAAAAATTTTATCTTTCGTCTTATTCTACGTTTGTAGAAAAAACGACACTAACAATAGAAAAAAGGTATTTAATACATTGAAAGTTTTATTAATACAAAGAAATACAAACAACAAATACAAAGAAACAAAATGTTGACTATAGCTAACTTCAGGGTGTCGGTTTTTCGTGACGGTGTGCGCGCGCATCATAATAACCTCAGGGTGTCGGTTTTTCGTGACGGTGTGCGCGCGCATCGTAATAACTTCAGGGTGTCGGTTTCTCGTGACGATGTGCGCGCGCATCTTAAAAATTTACTCTCTTCATTTTTCCCTAATGCGCCAAAAGAAGTATAACTTCAACAAAAAAAACTGTTTTTTTAGGTTTGATGCCACGAACCAATTTTATAACAGGCAACTTGATAGCCATAGTCTCATCTGATGTTAAGTGACGACGTGGTCGGAAATGGTAGGCACGCCAAGCCTTGAGAGACCTGACTCTTAAGTGCAGCTACTGGAATACACCAATTGGTCCTTGGCGACAGATTTTTAACTTGTGCATGGTAACTAGCCAAGTGGATTTACTTCTGATTGGTTTCCATAAACAAACTCTATCACTAATTAAATACTTGAAAAATATTTTCGCCGAAACTTTTTAACAAATTTTTTCTTAAACCAAAATCAAAAATTCTTTATTCAATTTAGACCTTAAGAAGGCACTTATGAACGTCAAAACTACCACTTATTAACTACCAAACTCATTAGGTGACTCCGTATTACGTCAAGTGGACGACAATCAGTTCGTATTGATGTATACGGCGTTCGATCTGATCAGTGGACAGTTTAAGCCTATGTCGGATTAATGACGGATAGCGAACGATGTCAAACCACTGTCGGACGCAATACGCATTCATCTGGAGAGACTTAGTGGAGTCGGTTTGTCTGCTACAAGTAGTCAACGATTTATGGCATTGCAGTACATAAATCTGTTAACCTATGCATATAATAAGAATATAAATTATACTGTTAAATTTTTACTTTGTTATTCTTTCGATTGATGATCTTACAAACAGGATTTTCTTAAATTGTACTATTAAGCTTTGGCTTTCGGACGATATTGCATTGCAGTTTGGTAAAGGGTAAAGTAGTAAATGGACGAGGTTTTCTGAGATGAAATTAGATGACAGTAAAATGATTCGGTCAGTCGTTACCGAATAAGATCGTCAGAATAATTTACTTGCCTTGAAATTAGAGTGTTAACGGTTCAATTATCAGTTTAAGATCATAGTTTCTAAGACTTGCATGTCGACCATACAAAAATAAGCAGGTGCCCGAGGGAAGCCTAACTGTTGTTTTGAGTAGCACTCCGTATCCGTAAAGTTAGATAATATATACCCATTCAGAGTGTCAACAATAACTGGGTGCTGTAGTGACACACTGCGCCTCGGAGAAGAGATTTGTTCACAAAGAGTGTGGTCAGATTAAATCGTGGATGTTAAATTTTAATACAGGTATTTGCTTATGATATTATCAATCACTGTTACATTATATTCGGCGCGGCCGTAGTCGCGGGTACAGCTAAGTAATATATAAAAGTGATATCTGCGTAGATTTGACTGCCTGAATGCATAAGCCAGAATATCTTTTGTGCGGTTCAATTAATACTCTAACTGTTCGCGACAGTTTAGAGTGATCTGTGTTAATAAATAATGTGTGTAAAGTAATTGATAATAGATCTAATATTGTATTAAGTAGATTTATAGAGTGCATAGATTTGATAGTATAGTTTAATAGTTGATAATAGTTAAGTTACACCCATCAGTATGTGTTTTAGGCGATAATAAAGAGATACGTCTGATCGAGTTTTATTTACCACATATTATATCATGTAGAGTTATGGTATTATAGTGAGAAATAGTTATTATAGTCATATGTGGTGTAGTTAGAGATATTTATAGTGTTTTGTCTAGAAATAGTTTAAAATAGTATAAGTTGTTAGTTGTAAGTACAAATGTAATGTTTTTGTACGTAAATAAATAGAAAGCGAAGGATGACTCATCGCAAAGCCGCCCCGCCTGTGTAGTTAGTTAGGACGCACTCTGACGCTGCGCACGTAACTAAGCGCTCTGATTGGCGGACCCCCGCAGACGTGCGTAAGCGGTTCATTGTTCCTAAAACGTGCCCCGGAGTGGCCTTAAAACCCGGCGCGGGCGGTATAGAGGTCTGTTTTGATCGAGTCTGCATACGCGAGCACATCCTTCGCTGCTCTACTAGTAACAAGTCTTTTATTGCGAGAAAACCTCATCGTTCTTCAAGTTCAACTTCGGAATCAGCAAATCATCGCTATAGTTTGGAGTCATTCGGAGGTGGCTCACACTAACTGGGTAATTTTCTAGGCCCTTAATATCATGATTCTGCGCACCACACATTGAGTGAGTGTTCCGCTTGGGACGTACCACGCAACGAGTTAGTCGCGGCCATTGGCCCGGATTTCTCGCTCCCGACTGTCGTTTTTAAGATAGTCAAGAGCGAGGCCGGGTGGATTTCCGCCGTCTCGTTCTGCGGGACAGTCATGCTCGCAAAGGAGGCTGCGGAGAGGGGGAGGGATCCAACGATTAGACTCCCCTCCCGCGGCCGACAAACTACACGGCGGCGACGGGTAGGCGATGACCTCCGGCGGCTGTAGTTGTGGCCTGAGGCGATAGACAAGGGCATGTCCGTCGCTCCGGGCAGTTAAACAGTTCCACAGTTCGTCAGGGGGGGGTAACATCCATTCCCCCTTGAGGGGTTCACCATCTTGACCCTTCAGGCCGCAGTCTGAGCCCCTTAGGAGGGGACAACACCTGTTGAGGAGCAGACGTAATGTCGATTAGACAGTCCCTGCTCCCCCGGCCAAAACGTGTAAGAAGGTACCATGGGGTTTTAGTCTGTGCGACTCGGGCATATCCATTCTCTGCTGCCCGGATATCCGGATATATATGGATATCCGTTAGGGATTTCCTCATGGAGAACAAAAGGCCCTTACAATCATGCCCCTTTCTAAAAATTACAAGTTTATTATAAGGCGCAAACCTTCATGCATTATCTGAACTTGAAGTATTAATATACTAGCGCAAAGCCAACATTCCTTTTATAATGACTGTATATATCTATTAATCCTTCAAAGCTTATGTAGATTCATACAGTGTTTAGAGAAATTCTAAATATAAGCTAGTTAAAGGCAAAATGGATTTTGAAAGAAAGTGCAAGCGTAGATAAATTCAATTGAAATTTTTAAAGAAACTAACAAGCATACTTATTAGCAGAAACGTTCTTATATTTCTTCCTTTTCCTACACTGACAAAGTTAAAAAAGGTTAAAGATTATAACTGCCATTATCAAATGGGTAACTGTGTTTTGTAAAAGTGTCTTGTTATGAATTCAGTATTCTTTTAAAACCATGGTTCTCTGTTAGAATTTTCCAAGAACTTTTTGTAATATCCTATAATTCACGTTCCGAGTTGTTGTTTCTAATTCAGTTATCTTATGTACGATAACCAAACTGTATTTCGCAAAACCTCACAACAGATAGTCAAATAGCGCAAGTTACGTGTAAAAAATTAAAAGCCAACCAAAAAAAAGAGGACAGTCTAAGATAAAGAAAGAAGCAGTTAAATAGCATATGAATATAATATACAATTAATTTAGTTAACAATAGCGAAAATCGAACCCATGACTTATTATATCACGTGTGTTAATAGAGATTTATAAATCTCACCCGAAATTAATATGACCCCTTTCAATCATATAATTCAAACAAGCTCATTCGTGCTCATAATTTATTACTCAAATAATAGTCCCCAATTCGGTAACAATGTACGAATTACCCTCTTATAATTTTTAATGTACATTGCCGTCGACTTTTATGAATGTGTTCAAACGTTTACAATAGCACCTCGGGTGGTCTTGGTTACTGCGAACCAACTGGCATCAAGGGTTTGGTTACAACTTAAGTGGAACCGATTGTTCATTTTTATAAGTAATCTTATATATGAAGTCGCTTAAATGATATAAACAACTGTAAAATTAATTGTACATTCTAATTCAAACTAAACTCATTTCATCAACTCGTAGAATTCTTTAAATCATGAATTAGGCGTCTCTCAAAGAGCAAATTTTGAAATTGAATTTCAGCTTCCCTCATCCGGTTATTTGAAGCAACATTTAATAATACGTTACTACTCTACGTTTACAAAAATAAGGTTTCTGCTTAATAGACCTCCCTCTCCAAAAGTTATTATTAGAAATACATCTCGCTTCATTCAAGCAAGTGGCATTTAACTCTTCAACCAGCTGCACCACAAGTATCTTAAGTGTTGGAAATACAGATTACAACCAATAAGACACACTTATTGAAATGTACGTAGTTTAAGATTTACGACTTATCGAATTAAAGCTATAACCAATATTACACATTCGAAGGGCTTGATATCAGAGTGTTGGTAAGTAAAGTATATTTCTGATTTAATTTTTTTTTTTGGTTTTTCCTCCGTACTTACATAAAATATATTGTTAACAACGTAAGCAAAGTCGCGGGTATAGTCTAAAATAGGTAACTTGAAGATCTATTTCAGAATTCTCACGAGGAAAGTTCTGATGAGAAACCGAGCAAAATGAGCTGAAAATTCCAAGTTCATGCTTTATGCAACAGTTGGGAATGATTTCGCGATGCATTCTGATGTTGAAACGATATTGCTACGGTCAATTTGTAAAGCGTCACGTCCGCTCTCGTCTCCTTTGCAGCGGTTTATACACGGAACTACACTTTTATCAAATTCTAAAATGATGTCACACGTTCCGGACCTTACTAAAGAAAAAACTTAATTATATAGGTAAAGTTGGAGTATTTAGGGATAATATACCTCAGAATTTGACAAGTGAGCCTGAAAGAAGCGAATATTATTTTAATTTTTTATAGTAGAAGATGATAATTCGTGAACAAAAATATAAAGGTTTTTAAAGTAGACTCGTGAAATATTTTGTATAACATTTGATACAACTATTCAATCTTATAAATAGCAAAGGGACTCAGAATCAAGGATTTCAGGGCGACCTGAAAAGTATAGTAATTTACCGACTAAAACAAAGTTAGGGAGTTATGTGAAAGTGCACATTTGCCAATGAAATCCACTTGTTTGAGAGTCGCATATATACAGCTAATTAATTTGATTGCATTCTTTGCATGAAGTTTTAGAGGTAATATGTCTATGGTCGCTAAACTATGAAGTTAAATTTAACTTCAGCAATATGAATTACTAAAATTTTAACTTCTTTCTTAAAAACTAATCAGGCTAACAAATAGAGTTAGGTGTTGTATTTTCACTAAGCCTATCCTCGACCTTAGAATATTATAAAGGCCTTTCAACAGTTTTAAAGCTCATTTTTGAATAAATTCTAAAATTGAACATTATCTGTATTTAGGTATAATACAACAAAATTATATACGAAATTTGTATGAATGTTGATATAGCAAATACAAAATAATATGATCTAGAGGTGTATATTTATGAAACAAAATATAATTTTTAAATTGCAATTTATTATATCACGATGAACCATTATAAAACCATTATGGAAAACCGGTAGTCGTTGAGAGAAGTCTGTATTTTGGCGATATTTTATTTATGAAGTAGTATCGTCGGTGCTTTCATTATGGCCTGGTCTTCCAGGGCTCGGGCCTGAGGACTCTGACTCAACAGCACTGGCCATCTGAGCTGCCAGCACCAGAGACATGATGAAACCGAGAACCTGATAATGAAACATTTTCCAATTAATACTTATAGCAAAGTGTTTTCACATAACTATATTGTAATAACTACGTCATGTGCAGTAAATAAAGTAAACTCGTTTTTTATACCAAATCTGCGCAATGAGATCGCAAAGGCCAGTAATTCTGCTAGGAGGTCTGTGCTACGCTTTTAAAAGAAGCCAAAAGATTTTGTCATAACTTGCCAGGACAAAACCATTCCAAAGAACTCATCAGGGTATTTAACCAGCGATATGCTGACAAGGCCCTGTCACTCGGTAGGAATCAATTACAGGTTTTAGTGAGAGCACTCACTGGACACTGTTGTCTTAAAAAACACTTGTACAACATCGGTGTCCACAGCACAGGAGAGTGTAGATTTTGTGATAGTGCGGATGAGACCCCCAAACACCTCTTGTGTGAGTGTAATCCACTGAAGCCTACACGAAACCGGATTCTGGGAAAGCATGTATTGCCTCCGGATGAGGTACAGATGCTCTCAACCAAAAAAGTCCTGCAGTTCTTAAATACTATAGGACTAGGCGGAGAGCTTTAGTAATATGGGGCGATCATAATAGATCAATACTGGTCGCAGTGATACAGGATTAAGGCTTGCATGGTCCCTTTTCCAGAATAAGAATAAGGATTTGTAGAGGTGATCTAGTATCTTTAGTTCAAATATAAATACGAGGTTATAGTAATCTTGTTGAAGCCATGGCGTGTTGTTACAGCGTTTTCATTGCCTAGGTAACATCTTCAAGCTGGAAGTCTGCCACAAAGCAAATTACCTTATTAAGCCACATCGTTCTTAAGCCAGATAATCTATTTACGAAATGTGTTAAAATAACAGCACTGTGAAATGATTTACTTAAGGAAAGTCATCTGATCGAAACCCTTTATGGTTATAGTAAATAACACAATAATATTTTTCAAATATTCAAGGTATTTACCTAGTAAAACATAGAACATACAAAAAAAATCTTTAATGTTTTTAGGCTATTAACTAACGATTTGAGCGATACTCAAGTCAAAAAAGACAACTTGGTAAATAACGGACACATATATATATATACTAGCGGGCCCGGCAGACGTTGTCCCGTCCTAATTATAAAAAAATCCATGACAAATTATATACCAAAACCTTCCTCATGAATCACTTTATCCACTGTCGAAAACCGCGTGAAAATCCGTTCAGTAGTTTTCGAGTTTATCGCGAACAGACAGACAGACAGACGCGGTAGGGGACTTTATTTTATACTATGTAATGATATATATATATATATATTCAAATTGAGTCGATATTTTATATTATTTTATTATTATTATTTTAGAATCATTAAACACGAAGTTCCAGGAATTCGGTATCCTAACTCTACCCTCCCAATACATTCTTAATAATTTAATGTATGTCCGTAAAAACTCTGAAAATCTGCATTTTGAAAACGACCGGCATGATCTAAATACAAGAAACTGTAACAAACTGGTCGTCCCATGTTTCAGACTTACCAAAACCAGTAATAATTTCTTAGGTAATAGTGTTAGGTTTTACAATAAAGTCCCAAAACATATTACTGATTTGCCGGACTGTAAATTTAAGCGCCATGTCAAGCGGGTTTTAGTTTTAGTGGATCAATATGTGAACGACGGTGATGTCTGGGATTGACTCATGTCTGTGCATCCACTAAAAACGGTATTGTATAATGTATTGCAAATATATATATGTTAAAAAGATGTACCCGATCGAGTTTCTTGCCGGTTCTTCTCGATGACTGGGTTGTTTTCCAAACCGGTGGTAGTTTTAACGTTCATAAGAGCCTTACAAGAGCCTAAACCAAATAAAGTATTTTTTATTTGATTTCATTTAAATATATGTATTAAGTTTAAAGTTTCTTATAATTGATCTCTTCTTTTTATACCATCGCAATTTTGTGTTATTTTAATGCTGTATCTAGTGTAATTCAGATAAATAAAAACTGATCTTCTGCGTAATACGGGAAGACCGATTATATTGCCCTATGTTTAATAAAACCCCATTTTTCATAGCGCCTAAGTTTCAGGGCACTTCTCTGAACATCTCTAGCAATATCGGAATCCTTGGTGTTAACATATACAGCGACGTGCAGTTCCGGTCTCATTTGGAAAGTAAGGCCAAATTGGCAACTAAAAAGCTAGGCATCCTCAACCGGTCGAAACGGTACTTCACCCCAAAGCAACGACTTGTGCTCTATAAGGCGCAAGTACGTCCTCATATGGAGTACTGCTCGCACATCTGGTGCGCCTGCCTACCAGCTTTCTCCTGTAAACTCCGTGCAAAGGCGACTATTCCCATTATTGACGATCCTGAATTGACATGCGATCTAAAGTCATTAGAATTTCGCAGAGACATTGGATCTCTGTGTGTTCTCTATCGTATGTAAAACGGAGAGTGTCCTTATTACCGTTCCAAACTCGCACCACCCGCAACTGGCTGGTTGCTTATCCACATACCCTAAAGCCGAGCAAAATGACAACAAGCGGCATTGGCTTTGGCATTATGGAATAAGTTACCTGTTACAGTGTTCCCCAGGGTTATGACATGGGGTTCTTCAAAAAGGAATTGAAACATGTTCTTCAAGGTCGGCAACATAACAGTGACGCCCCTGGTGTTGCAGTTGTCCATAGGCGACGGTAACCATTTAACACCAGATGAGCCGTCAGCCTGTATGCTGCCCTTTGGCACGAAAAAATATACAACTATTTTTTATTTCATATTCTTCAATAAGTGTTTGTAATATTCCGCAAACTGAATTAAACTCAATTAGAGTCAGTGTTTTATTTTACCCATAACAATGCAAATAATGATTTATATCAAAAGTACTAATTAACGAAAGAGAGTTCTCGACGAAAATGAATTGTAACTACTATTGTACTTATAATTTTTAAATCTAACGTTTGTGTTGAAATCATATATAAATACTTTGATTTAATTTCATATATACGTAATTAGGTGATCGCTGGGGTGTTGTAGCTGTGTGAGGTCGGTTGCTCCTCTTACGGCCTTCGAAGCTTGAATCTTCAGTGTACCGTTGTATAGTGCAATAAAAAAACCGTAGTGTTGTTTTCAAGATGTTGAAAATCTCTGTTGTCGCGTAGGCACAATAGCGCAACGCGATAACTGCGACTCTAACTTCCTTTTGCTACCACTCCATCTTTGAAAATGAATAAAAATGATTTTTTATTATCGGAACACGCGAACGTTCTATTTTTAAGTAGTCGCAGTATATTTGGCCCATATTAGAAAGTTTAAAATAATAAGGTCATGAGAGAACTGACCCGACTTGGTATCCAAGAGTTACACATTTTATTTTCCTATAAATGTACAAAAAGTATTTTTATTCAATTAATAACAAGACAAAGTAAAAACACTGTACCGGACGGTAACCATAGCAGAACCCATAATTCTAGAACAACTGTGACGCCTAGCCTGAGAGACAGGCACTCCTTCCCCGACTGCCGCTGTTATGTTAGCTTGTAAACCTCCCGATCGGTCGGTATACAACGGCTGATATCGAAATGTAACTTATTAAAAAAAGAGTTACTGTAACGGGGTTATCATCATGGACATAGTAATCGTGACCCAGTCCGATACAAACCCCGTAGAGTATGTTTAATCGCCGGGTCTACCTACACCTGTTGAGTCTGAAATACGTCTTAAGCGTGCCACTATGGCGGTTATTGCAGGTGCTGCATAATGGTCGCGATTCAGGCGGAGCTAAGTATCATATCCTATTTTATTTCTGATATGCATTTATGGTTATTTATAGATTTCAACTTTCTAGATTTCAACGTTTCACCACAATAACAGTATATCACAATACTCACAGGAATTTGACAAAAGAATGTCAGTCAACTTAATGATGGTTGCTAAGGATAATGCATTAAATTTTTTCTACCAATTTGATATGGTTTCATTACGATATTTCCAATAACCGGAAGTTCTTATTAACATAATAGCGTACTTGCTGAAAATCACTCATGTTATTTTCTTTACATTTGAATTCTCAATTTTAATTAAAGAACATAATAAAATAGTTATTTATGGTTCAGTAAAAAAGTTTCTTAAGTGTAGAAAATTTTTAATTTTTTAAATGCAGCATTGAATGATCCAGAATCTACCTGGACTCACTTTTATCATACCGGCCTTCTAATCTCTCGTGAAAACATTGGAAACTTGATGAGAGTTTTTGTGACTTAACTCTACCGTCCCAATACATTCTTGATAACGTATGTCCACAAGAACCTTGAAAAGCTGAATTTCGTACTGAAACTGTAACAAACTGGTTGTTCTATGTTTAAGACTTGTAAAACCAGTAACAGTTTTTTTAGGGAATAGTGTTTAGTTTCACAACAGAGTCCCAAAGGATATTACCGATTCACCGGATTATGAGTTTAAGCGCCATGTCAAGCGGGTTTGGGTGTCAATAAATATAGAATGGATCAATATGTAAACCATGGTAAGAAACTCTTTAGGTTAGGGAATAGAGCTAGTTGTTATATTTTTACTAAACCTAACCTCGACCTTAAAAAATTATAAAAACCATTTAACAGCTTTAAAGCTAATCCTTTAATGTATATTCTAGTATAGAGTAGCCATTAGAGTATATTACAAAATGAACGTTGTATGTATTAGTATAATGTATCAAAATTATACATGGAGTTGGTATTCATTTTGAAATAGTAAATACAAAATAATACGATCTAGAGGTATGATGAATTAAGGTAATAACAATGTAATTTTTTAAATGCAGTTTATTATATTATAGAGCTACAATTTAAACGTTATGGAAAGCTGTAATGTAACAAAATTATACAAGGAATTGGTTTGAATTTTGAAATAGCAAATACAAAATAATATGATCTAGAGTTATATACTCATAGAGTGACACGTAACTTTCAGTTGCAAATTATAGTAACAAATAGACACATTATACACTTTAGGGGAAGCCGGTAGTCGTTGAGAGAAGTCCGTTCTTTGCCGATATTCTGTTTATGAAGTAGTACTATCGTCGGTGCTGTCGCCGTGACCTGGTCCTTTATGGCTTGGGCCCGAGGCGTCTATGTCTTCAGCACTGACTATCTGAGCTGCCAGCACCAGAGACATGATGAAACCGAGAACCTGATAATGAAACATTTTTCTATGAATAACTTAAACAAGGTGTTTATATATAACGACACTAGCGGACTGGGCGGACGTTGTCCTGCCTTGAAAACAAAAAAAAATCCTAAAAGTCGATCGCAGCGCCACCTGCCGGGTCCAATTGTGAATCTAAACCATTCTCGAATCTCCACGAACACACACAAAAAATTTCATCAAAATCGGTCCAGTCGTTTAGGAGGAGTTCAGTCACATACACACGCACACAAGAAATATATATATTAAGATTATAATAGCTACGATAGTTTGATTAGGTGTTGTAAATAAAGCTAATTAGTTTTTCAAGACAAACCAAGTAATATCGTATAGTTGTGCCGAGAAGTCCATGTTGCGTTTTAAAGATTACCTACTTTTGCTATTCCAAAGAAACGATGGAACGTATCGGCCAAGGATCACAATAAGTAACACCGCCTGATCAATGAAGATCGATGAATTAGGTGGCATAAACAAGAATGAACCACCTATCCCCTTGGCACCTTAGTATGATGATTGTAATTTGTAAAGGTTATTTATTACCCTTAAAGCATACTATATTTGTTATAAGGTAAAAAGAAGTTAATTTGTAATGCTATGAGACGAATAACCATTACGATTAGGAAGAGCGAGCCTAAAAACTAGGTAAAAATAATTTATAAATTTTTTTGCAATATCTACACAAAGTATGGATTTTTTTTTATGTATTATATTTATGGGTTAGTTTTGATATATACATTTATTAAAAAACATAAAACTAACATAAACTATTATATATAGCTAACATAAAAACTATTTAAAATAGCATGTCGCAATGACATGAAAAGATATATTTCTGCGAATCGACTAGGATATAATAAAAATAAGTAAAATATGCTCACCTTGAAGAACTTCATGTTGATGTGAAGCGAGTAGATATGGAAACGTATCTGATCTGCATTAAGCAGTTCTTCCTTTATATACCAATTTTGAACAATATCTCACTCATCACTTGCACAAATATTGTGTCATTTAAGACACATAGACGTAAACGTTTTTGGATAAATACAGATCTATTGTTCTATTACAATTGTTTCTTGTATAATACATTTTTTGTATAAGTTTCCGCTGCACCTGACTTAATATTAAATTTTATTGACGTCAATTCATTGTGTCACCTTGGAGATGTTCTACATCTTTACTACAAAGCAAGGATCAATACAAATTATTCTGAAAATTGTTTCTCTATGTTTTAGATAATTGTCCATTGCAAGCACTTGCAGAGTTGGTCCAATATCTACAGTACAAATATTATGACGAGTTTGTAGTAACATAATCGTATTGAAAGCATGACATGTATTTACATATATGACGCAACTGTATAATGGTGCTAGCTACTAGTTGCCTTTCGTTGCCACAAAATTCTTGTTTATTACTACTTTCTACTAATATTTCTATCAGATGTATACTTATTTATTTATATTATGTTTATTTCAATAATACTTACTCTAAAGCATCGTTATCGCTTACACAAGCTTAAATAGGAAGATGCATGTTAATATTGAGGCAATTTAATGCGATATCTGCCAACTAAAGCTACTTAGGCAAGCGCCAGACCTCAGCGCAGTGCGACATGTGTGAACATTAATCGATCTATCTCCTCAATCAAAGCATTGCCCATTTCAAAAGTTGCAGTATATTTTACGTGTATTTTAAGCTATGCATTGATGTTAAAAAAAGTTTTATAAAGTTCGCCCAAGTTACTAAAATATAGTTTGAAAACTATTTGGGGTCGGTGTCAACCCAAATGTTAAAAATTATTGTACGTAGAAAAACATAAGTACCATACTATATACATACAGGCAGGGTAAATTGTCATATCCTATTTTATTTTTTATTAGCGGGCACGACAGACGTTGTCCCGCCCTGATTATAAAAAAAAAATCCTTAAGAAATTATATACCAAAATGTTCTTCGTGAATTACTTTATCCACTAGTGAAAATCGGATGAATATTCATTCAGTAGTGTTTGAGTTTATCGCGAACAGATAGACAGACAGTCACGGTAGAGGACTTTGTTATACTATGTAATGATATGTATTAATGCTTATTTAAAATTTTTAACTTTTTAGGTTATGTTTCACCACAACATCTGTATAACACAATACTTACGTACAGTCCAATACTTATAGGTATTTAGCAAAAAAAAAAGTTAAACTTAAGAATGGTTGTTAACGTAATAACGTATTTGTTGACAATGACTCATGTCATGCCGCGTTGAATTCATTATTTTAATCCTAAACATTGGTGTATTTTATTCTTAGACACCCTCAGGTAGTATAATAAAATCTTCTATACTATAATAAAACTGTAGCAAGGTCAAATTTGTACATTAAATATTTTTTGAAAATTTTGATCAGGGTAGACTTTGTTATCGATATAGAAGCCAAAAATAACCCTTTTAAAATTTTTGTCTGTCTGTCTGTCCCTGTGAACACGCATCACGCTGAAAGTACTGAACCGATTTTAACGAAACTTGACACAGTAATAACTAATATTACAAGGTTACATCCAGGATACTTGTTTTCCCATAAAACGCAAGGGGTTCTCCAGGATAACGAAAGACAAAAATTTGTAGTTAATGTAACTAGACTTTTTTGCGACACATAGTATAAGAGCCAGCAACGTTGGAAGAACGAGAATTTTAGAAAAGCTGGTTCTTTAATATATCTTCCTTTATGCCCTTCCAAACAGAATTCAGGATTCCTGGTAGCCGGTTAACGTTGTGTTTTTTAATGCGCATCACACCTTTACAGGTCAAAATTTTGATTTATAAATAATTTCAGGAACTTTTTTTTTCAGTAATTTTTAAACGATATTAAAAACATGAATTTATCACAGTTTTTATCATATGCTATATGCACACAATTTATCATTAATTTCATAATCATCAATAATTTCAAACCATTTTATTTTTTCCATTGCAAAGAGCATATTTCATTTTATTAACCATTATGATATTAAGATTTTTTCTTTTTTTTATGTCATAGGAGGCAAATAAAGAGACGGGTCATCTGATGTTAAGTGATCACCGCCGTCCATAGATACTAGCAACACCAGAGGAGTCGCAAGTGCGTTGCTAGCCTATGTTTGGAGGGAAGGGGGAGAGGGGAGGGTTGAGGGGAGGGGGAGGAGGGAAGGTTGACGGGAGGGGAGGTGAACCTCCGGCGCTCTCACTGACCGAACGAAACGCAACAATGCCAGCACTGTTACTTCACGTCGGTTTTCTGTGACAGGGTGGTACTACTCCGGGCGAGCCGACCCATTCAATGCTGAAACCAGTAATAGCTTTAGCATGGCTCTACCACCTACCAAACTGTACATCGTAAACAATAAAAAACAAAGATAAATATAAACTGCACTAAACTATAGTTATAGCTAAATTATTCTATATACATATTATTTTTATAGCGATAAATCGGTCTGACTATTGAGTAAATAACTAAATTAATGTCTGGAAGATTAAATTTGCACTTATTTATATCTAAATAACATAATAATAAAATTACGGCTATCCCAGCATGGTTTGAAATTACTTTTACCTTTATTTACCAAAAATATCATCAGGAACATTATTGTCAACAACAAAAATGTCTGGCAATAATAATTTCACGGTTTAATAGAGTTTCAAAGTTAGTGAAAAAAAACATCATAAAATTATTTCAAAGTCAATATTTTTGTCTGTAAAGGTGCGATATGCACAAATAAACGCAACGTTTACCGGCAGTCAGGTAGCCCGCACGTTGTTCGGAAGAACATAAAGATATATAAAAAACTGGCTTATTGCCTCTAACTCGTTCTCGAAACCGTTGCTAGCTCCTAGACAAATAGTTACAGGCAAGTGACAGTTGACGTATTGACGCGACGCTCATACCTTTTTCATATCTATATTTTCCTTCAATACAATGGAGTGTGAAAAAGTTTTAATACAAGTTAAAAATAGTTATGATAAAGTAAGTGGTAGAGATGATTATTTAATTTTCTTTTTACGTATTGTGCATGTGCAGATTCTATGTATTTGGTTAGGTGACGTGACAGATAAAAAGTGAGAGAAAAAGAGTGTATATAATATATACATACATAAAATTTTCATTACAATAGCAAACCAACTCAAGGATTTCCTATTGATGTATTAACTTTTATTAACTTGATTATCCCAGATCGTTCAGTGTTTAATTTATTATTATTCATTTTATAAATATATTTTATCGTTTAATTTACAATTTCACTCTGCCAACTTGATATTTTATAATGTAAACTATACTGAGTGTATAAAATCAAAATCAAAATATACTTTATTCAAATTTAGGCCCTAAGAAGGCGCTTGTGAACGTCAAAGCTACCACCGGTTTGGAAAACAACCCAGTCATCGAGAAGAACCGGCTAGAAACTCGATGTGGTTTATCTTTTTATGTCATATATTTTTACAATAACATAAACATTTACATTCGTTATTAGTGGATGCACAGAGAGGGGCGTCATTTCCAGACTTCACAATCGTTTACATATTGATCCACCCTATAATAGCCTTTAGATATTAAAACCCGCTTGACATGGTTCCTGAACTCACTATCCGGCAAATCGCTAATTTGTTTTGGGACTTTGTTATAAAACCTAACACTATTACCTAAAAAACTATTTTTGGACTTAGTGCGTCTGAAGCATGGAATGACCAATTTGTTGCTGTTTCTAGTATTTAAATTATGCTGGTCTTTTACCAGATCCAGCATATCTAAGTTTTTGCGGGCTTACATTAAATTATCAAGAATATATTGGGAGGGTAGAGTTAAGATACCGAATTCCTGAAACTTAGTCTTTAATGATTCGTGAGGCCTTATATTATAAATTGCTCGAATTGCTCGTTTTTGTCCCCCACAACAAAATACCATAAAACATTAAGCTGCGGAAGTAAGCGAAGTAGACAACCCTAGTAGTGGCAATATCTGTTAGCTGGCGAATCTTTCTAACTGCAAATGCAGCAGAACTTAATCTTCCCGCCAATTTTTTTATGTGAGGACCCCATTGTAATTTCGAATCAAGTGTAATACCCAAGAACACAGTATTGTCAACTAAGCCTACTAGATTCCCATCGATCTCGATTCTACTACGAGTAAACGGAACATTAGGCAAGGTAAATCTTATACATTTTGTTTTGTCGGCATTAAGCAATAGATTATTTAACGCAAACCAATTGGAAATTTTATTTAAAGTATTATTTGGATAACTAAGCTCTGAATCTATTCTTTTTACCTTAAATATAAGTGAAGTGTCGTCCGCGAAAAGAACCATGTCAGCACAGTTATCAACCACTAGCGGTAGATCATTTATATATACCAAGAACAAAAACGGCCCTAAAATAGAACCCTGTGGGACGCCAATTTGAGTCACTGATCCCGCTGACGTTATCCCGTCTACACTAACTTTGTGGCAACGATCTTCTAAATAGGTGACTAGAAGGTCGACAGAAGCTCCACAAACACCATAGTGTTTTAATTTCAAAATAAGGGTACTATGGTCAACGCAGTCAAAAGCCTTAGACAGATCACAAAACACACCAATTGCATCCTGCGATCCCTCCCAAGCTCGAAAAATATGACTGAGTAATGTTGCACCAGCGTCTGTAGTTGATTTTGATTTTGTGAAACCAAACTGTCGACCATCCAGAATCTTTTGCGCTTTAAAATGTCCTAATAATTGTTTAAGCATAATCTTCTCGAAAATTTTGCTTAAGGACGGCAGTACAGAAATTGGTCTATAATTTCCAAGATTACTCCTACAGCCTGATTTAAACAAAGGAACCATTTTACTTATTTTCATTAAATTGGGGAAGGTTCCTTTTGCTATACACTGATTAAATATATTAGCCACATATGGTGAAATATTGATAATTAATGACTGTGCTACTATTACCGATATTCCCTAAATGTCTTCGGTATGTTTCATGTTTAAGAGTTTAAAAGTCCTTATTATTTCATCTGCACTAATAGATGTGAAATTAAATTTTGAATTTATAGGTACACTGAGATTTTTTAGTAACGATACGGCACCATGGGCTGATGAAGTAATGTTTTTTGTTACCTGTAAAGGTATGTTAGTGAAATAATCTTGGAAAACAGTTACTACCTCTGAACTGTTTGAAATATGTACTCCGTCAACATTCAGGTTATGCGAATTATCATTTATTTTGGTTTTTCCTAATTCTTTATTTATAATATGCCAGACAGTCTTGGTCTTATTACAAGATCCAAGAACTATATTTCTTAAAATTTAGCTTTAGCAGTTACACAGACACGCTTAAAAATTTTAGAATAATTTCTGACATAAGCATGAAAGGATTCATTGCTAGTTAATGATCTCCTATAATACAGATCGTATAGTCGATCTCTACTTTTTTTTAATTCCTAAGGTAGCCCATTCGCTAAAGCTATTTTTTTTGTTTTAAACTAATAACTTTTCTTGGTCAGTGTTTATTAAATTCTGTCCTTATGATGTCAAACAAACCGTCATAATCCTCATTTGGATCTTGATTATTAAAAATCTTTGTAGATAATCTTTCTACAATGTTGTTATAATTTAAATATAGTAGATATGGAAACGTATCTGATCTGCACTAAGCAGTTCTTCCTTTATATACCAATCTTGAACAATATCTTACGCATTAGTTGCGCAAACAGTGTGTCATTATAAAACAACGAGACACAAACATTTTCGGACAACTGCAGAGTCTATTATTCAGATATTATATATATATACGTCTTATTACAATAGTATTTCGTATTCTAAAACGATTTTCATATAATTTTCCGCAGCACCTGGTTTAATATTGATATGTATCGACGTCGATCGATTATGTCACCTTGGAAATGTTCTACGTCTTTAGTCCGAAGCAAGAAACAATAGATATTATTCTGTCAACTTTCTCTTTATGTCATTGTATATTGCAAGCACTTGTAGAGGTGATCTATTATCTTTATTTCAAATATAAAGACGAGGTTACAGTAATCTTGTTGAAGCCATGGCGTGTTGTTACAGCGTTTTCATTGCCTAGGTAACAAGTAATCGTAAAGGTAATCTTCAAGCTGGAAGTCCGCCACAAAGCAAATTACCATATTAGGCCACATCGTAGCTTAATGTAAGACTGATCGGGCTGGGGACCGAAACGGCTCCGTGGCGATCGTGGCGGGCCGAGGTTCGTCCCTGGCGGTGAGAGACCGTGGGGCCGGGTTCGTGACGGCCGTCTGGGGAGAGTACGCCATTGTGGGGGCGCACTTCTCCCCTAACAAGCCCCTGAGGGAGTTCGAGGCGTATCTCGGCTCCCTGCAGGGGGCTGTCAGACGGCTGTCGCCGCTCCCCGTGGTCCTCATGGGAGACTTGAACACTAAGTCGAGGACCTGGGGAGCGGCAGTCACGGACCTGAGGGGCATGGCCGTTGAGGAGTGGGCAGCCGAGTTGGGGCTGTCCCACCTCAACCATGGGAGCGTCCCCACGTGCGTGCGATGGAACGGGATGTCAGTGGTGGACGTCTCGTTCGCCACCCTGTCCGTCGCACGCCGTGTCCGGGGGTGGAGGGTGCAGGAGGAGGTGGAGACCTTATCGAACCACCAATACATCAGGTTCGAGGTCTCCACCTCCCAAGCCGGAAGTGGCACCCGCCCCCGGAGGGGCGCGAAGTTCCCCTGTTGGGCGATGAGCCGCCTCAACCGTGAATTAGCGGAAGAGGCGGCCATCGTTCAGGCCTGGGCCATGCCCCCCCCCCCCCCCCGGGGGCTGATGTCGACGCGTCCGCAGCCCGCCTCCGTGCAGCCCTCACGGAGGTTTGCGACGCGTCGATGCCGCGGAGCGTGCACCGCTCAGACAAACGGGCGGTGTACTGGTGGTCGCCGGAGATCGCCGCTCTCCGAGCGGCCTGCTCCGCGGCCTGGCGGCTGTTCGGGCGCAGTCGCCGGCGCCGGCATAGGGACCCGGAGGCGGAGGCCCGGCTGTATGGCAGCTATGGGGAGTGCAGGAAGACCCTGCAGGCTGCCATCAGCCGGGCGAAACAAGCAACATGGGAGGAGCTGCTCCAGACGCTGGAGGGGGATCCTTGGGGGCGCCCGTACAGGATTGTACGAATGAAGTTACAATCCTGGGCGCCCCCGGCGACGGAGACCCTCCGGCCGGAGGTGGTAGCGAGGGTCGTGGGAGAACTATTCCCCGACCCTCCGATGCTACCGGCTCCTCCCATGCCTCCGCCTCGGGAGGTAGTCGAGGAGGTGCTCGATGGTCCTCCCCCTCCGATAACGGAGGAGGAGATGGGGAGGGCAGTCGAGCGCCTCCTCAGCCGGCGTAGAGCGCCCGGCCCTGATGGGGTCCCGGGCCGGGTGCTCGGCCTTGCATTGGGCCAATTAGGGGGGTGGCTTCGGGAACTGTTCGACCGGTGTCTTTCGGTCGGGCAGTTCCCGAAGCCCTGGAAGCTTGGGCGGCTCTGCCTCATGGCAAAGGCAGGCCGCCCTCCGGACTGCGCGTCCGCGTATCGGCCCCTCGTCCTGCTGGACGACACCGGGAAGGTGCTGGAGAGGATTATCTCCTCCCGGGTCGTCCAGCACCTAGAGGGCGTGGGGTCGAATCTGGCGGACGCGCAGTATGGCTTCCGGACAGGGCGTTTGACAGTGGACGCCCTGTGTCTCCTGAAGTCGCTGTCGGCAGAGGTGACCTCCCAGGGGGAGAGGGTTTTGGCGGTGTCACTCAACATCGCCAACGCCTTCAACACCCTGCCGCATGGCGTCATACGGGAGGCGCTCCGATATTTCGGAGTGCCCCCGTACCTGCGGCGGGTGTTGGAGGCGTACCTGGAGGGCAGGGAGGTCGCCTATGTCGACGGCGACGGCCGGATGGTCAGGCGGGCCACATGGCGAGGGGTTCCACAGGGGTCGGCATTGGGGCCGCTCCTGTGGAACATGGGCTACGACTGGGTGCTCCGCGGCGTGCTCCCATATGGGGCACGCCTCATATGTTACGCGGATGACACCCTAGTCGTAGCCCGGGGGGAGGGGAGTGGAAGGAGGTGGAGCGCCTGGCCACGATAGCCACAACCCTCGTGGTCAGGCGCATAAGGAGGTTGGGCCTCAAAGTGGCCCTCGAGAAGACCGAGGCCCTACTCTTCCATGGGCCTCGGCGGGGGCCACCACCTGGGGCCCACATTGTGGTGGAGGGCGCCCGGATCAGGGCGGGGACCCAGATGAAATATCTGGGCCTCACCCTGGACGGGCGCTGGCGGTTCGAGCCCCATTTCGCGGGGCTCGGACCGCGAATTGCTGGGGCGGCGGCGGCACTCGGCCGGTTACTCCCCAACATAGGGGAGCCGGGCGCCGGGTGCCGCCGACTCTACATGGGAGTCGTGCGGGCGATGGCCGCCTACGGGGCACCGGTCTGGGCCGACGCCCTCGATGCCGCCAACGTGCGCGCGCTTCGTAATGCGCAGCGCACGGTGGCACTGAGGGTGATCCGGGCGTACCGGACGGTGTCCTCTGCGGCGGCCTTCACGCTCGCCGGCTCCCTACCCTGGGAGCTGGAGGCAGGAGTTCTCGCCGCCGTGTACCAATTCACGGCGGCGAGAAAACGAAGGGGGGAGCCTCCGGCTCCCAGGGAAGTTGAGGCGGAGAGACGGCGTCTCAGAGGAGACGCCGTCGAAAGATGACAGCAGGACCTGGCGGACGAGCGGTTCGGGCGGTTTACCGTAGACGCCGTCCGCCCGGTCCTGCGGGAATGGATAGGAAGGGAGTGGGGCTCCCTGACGTTCCGACTGGTGCAGGTACTCACCGGACACGGTTGTTTCGGGTGGTGCCTGCACCGAATCGCACACAGGGAGCCGACCGCCGCCTGCCACGAGTGCGGCGCTGTCGAAGATACCTAGCAGCACACTCTGTCTGAGTGTGCTGCGTGGGGGGAGCAGCGCCGCATTCTGGCGGTGGCGGTAGGACCGGACTTGTCGCTGCCGAGCGTGGTCTCGGCCATGCTCGGCAGCGAACAGGCATGGTGAGCGATGTCCTCCTTCTGCGAGGACGTCATCTCGCAGAAAGAGGAGGCGGAGAGGGCCCGCGAAGCAGATCCTCAAAGTGGCCCTCTCCGCCAAAGGAGGACAGGCGGGAGGAGGCGGCGATTCGCCCAACTCCTCCCGCCACCGTAGCCGGACCTGAGAGGGTGGGCCGGGGGGCCCATCTCCTCATTGCACAGGTCCGGCGGACGAGGGGGGACAGCCGGTGTGTACCCGGTCTCTCCCTCTATAGGTAGGAGCCCGGCGGTCACCTTCCGCCGGGCGGACCGTGGGGGCGGCTCTACAAGGTTGATTAGCGTGAACGATCCCTTGCCGCCCCCACACAACGGTCTGTCGGTACACCGTGGGGTTTTAGTCCGTGCGAGTCGGACATAACCCACTCTCTCCCCCGGGAGGGTGGGTATCCATAAGGGATTTCCCCAAGGAAAAAAAAAAAAAAAAGACTGACTGTATGGAGTATAAAAATTAAGATTCATGAAATTCCTAAGCCAGATATTTACGAAATGTTTTAAAATAACAACACTGCGAAATGATTTACTTAAGGAAAGTCATCTAATCGAAACCCTTTATGTTTATAGTATAAAATAATATTCTTCAAATATTCATGATATTTACCTAGTAAAACATACAACATACAAAAAAAATCTTTAATGTTTTCTAGGCTATTAACTAACGATTTGAACGATACCCAAGTCAAAAAAGACATCTTGATAAGTAACGGACACACATATATACATATTTTCAAATTGAGTCGATATTTTATATTATTTTTATTATTATTTATATTATTTTAGAATCATTAAAAATGAAGTTCCAGGAATTCGGTATCCTACCTCTACCCTCCCAATACGTTCTTGATAATTTAATGTATGTCCGTAAAAACTTTGAAAACCTGCATTTTGTAAAGGACCGGTATGATCTAAATACTAGAAACTATTACAAACTGGTCGTCCCATGTTTCAGACTTAGTAAAACCAGTAATAGTTTCTTAGGTAATAGTGTTAGGTTTTACAATAAAGTCCCAAAACATATTACCGATTTGCCGGACTGTAAATTTAAGCGCCATGTCAAGCGCTTCAATTTCAAGGTCGGCAATATAACAGTGACGCCCCTGGTGTTTCAGCTGTCCATAGGCGGCGGTAACCATTTAACATCAGATAAGTCGTCTGCCTGTGTGCTGCCCTTTGGCATAAAAAAAAATATACAACTATTTTTTATTTCATATCCTTCAATAAGTGTTTGTAATATTCCGCAAACAGAATTAAACTCAATTAGAGTCAGTGTTTTATTTTACCTATAACAATGCAAATAATGATTTATATCAGAAGTGCTAATTAACGAAAGAGAGTTCTCGACGAAAATGAATTGTAACTACTATTGTATTCATAACTTTTAAATCTAACGCTTGTGTTGAAATCATATACAAATACTTTGATTTAATTTCATATATACGTAATTAGGTCATCGCTGATGTTCTAGCTGTGTGAGGTCGGTTGCTCCTCTTACGGCCTTCGAAGCTTGAATCTTCAGTGTACCGTTGTATAGTGCAATAAAAAAAACCGTAGTGTTATTTTCAAATTTTCAAGATGTTGAAAATCTCTGTTGTCGCGTAGGCACAATAGTGCAACGCGATAACTGCGACTCTAACTTCCTTTTGCTACCACTCCATCTTTGAAAATGAATAAAAATGAATTTTTATTATAAGAACACGCGAACGTTCTATTTTTAAGTAGTCGCAGTATATTTGGCCCATATTAGAAAGTTTAAAATAATAAGGTCACGAGAGAACTGACCCGACTTGGTATCCAAGAGTTACACATTTTATTTTCCTATAAATGTACAAAAAGTATTTTTATTCAATTAATAACAAGACAAAGTAAAAACACTGTACCGGACGGTAACCATAGCAGAATCCATAATTCTAGAACAACTGTGAAGTCTAGCCTGAGAGACTGGCACTCCTTCCCCGACTGCCGCTGTTATGTTAGCTTGTAAACCTCCCGACCGGTCGGTATACAACGGCTGATATCGAAATGTAAGTTATTAAAAAAAGAGTTACTGTAACGGGTTTATCATCATGGACATAGTAATCGTGACCCAGTCCGATAGAAACCCCGTAGAGTACGTTTAATCACCGGGTCTACCTACATCTGTTGAGTCTGAAACACGTCTTAAGCGTGCCACTATGGCGGTTATTGCATGTGCTGCATAATGGTCGCGATTCAGGCGGAGCTAAGTATCATATCCTATTTTATTTCTGATATCCATTTATGGTTATTTATAGATTTCAACGTTTCACCACAATAACAGTATATCGCAATACTCACAGGAATTTGACAAAAGAATGTCAGTCAACTTAAGGATGGTTGCTAAGGATAATGCATTAATTTTTTTCTACCATCTTGATATGGTTTCATTACGATATTTCCAATAACCGGAAGTTTTTATTAACATAATAGCGTACTTGCTGAAAATGACTCATGTTATTTTCTTTATATTTGAAATCTGAATTTTAATTAAGGAACATAATGAAATAGTTACTTATGGTTCGGTAAAAAAGTTACTTAAGTGTAGAAAAATTTTAATTTTTTTGATGCCGTATTGAAATATCTAGAATCTACCTGGACTCACTTTTATCATACCGGCCTTCTAATCTCTCGTGAAAACATTGGAAACTTGATGAGAGTTTTTGTGACTTAACTCTACCGTCCCAATACATTCTTGATAACGTATGTCCACAAGAACCTTGAAAAGCTGAATTTCGTAAAGAACCGGCATGATCTAAAGACTAGAAACTGTAACAAACTGATTGTTCTATGTTTAAGACTTAGATAGTAAAACCAGTAACAGTTTTTTTAGGGAATAGTGTTTAGTTTCACAACAAAGTCCAAAAGGATATTACCGATTCACCAGATTATGAGTTTAAGCGCCATGTCAAGCGGGTTTGGGTGTCAATTAATATAGAATGGCTCAATATGTAAACCATGGTAAGAAACTCTTTAGGTTAGGGAATAGAGCTAGTTGTTATATTTTTACTAAACCTAACCTCAACCTAAAAAAAATATAAAAACCATTTAACAGCTTTAAAACTAATCCTTTAATGTATATTCTAGTATAGAGTAGCCATTAGAGTATATTACAAAATGAACGTTGTATGTATTAGTATAATGTATCAAAATTATACATGGAGTTGGTATTCATTTTGAAATGGTAAATACAAAATAATATGATCTAGAGTTATATACTCATAGAGTGACACGTAACTTTCAGTTGCAAATTATAATAACAAATAGACACATTATAAACTTTAGGGGAAGCCGGTAGTCGTTGAGAGAAGTCCGTTCTTTGCCGATATTCTGTTTATGAAGTAGTAGTATCGTCGGTGCTGTCACCGTGACCTGGTCCTTTATGGCTTGGGCCCGATGCGTCTATGTCTTCAGCACTGACTATCTGAGCTGCCAGCACCAGAGACATGATGAAACCGAGAACCTGATAATGAAACATTTTTCTATGAATAACTTAAACAAGGTGTTTATATATAACGACATTATAATAGCTACGATAGTTTGATTAGGTGTTGTAAATAAAGCTAATTAGTTTTTCAAGACAAACCAAGTAATATCATATAGTTGTGCCGAGAAGTCCATGTTGCATTTTAAAGATTACCTACTTTTGCTATTCCAAAGAAACGATGGAAGGTATCGGCCAAGGATCACAATAAGTAACACCGCCTAATCAATGAAGATCAATGAATTAGGTGGCATAAGCAAGAATGAATCACCTATCCCCTTGGCACATTAGTATGATGATTGTAATTTGTAAAGGTTATTACCCTTAAAGCATACTATATTTGTTATAAGGTAAAAAGAAGTTAATTTGTAATGCTATGAGACGAATAACCATTACGATTAGGAAGAGCGAGCCTAAAAACTAGGGTAAAAATAATTTATATATTTTTTTGCAATAACTACCCAAAGTATGAATTTTTTTATGTATTATATTTATGGGTTAGTTTTGATATATACATTTATTAAAAAACATAAAACTAACATAAACTATTATATATAGCTAACATAAAAACTATTTAAAATAGCATGTCGCAATGACATGAAAAGATATATTTCTGCGAATCGACTAGGATATAATAAAAATAAGTAAAATATGCTCACCTTGAAGAACTTCATGTTGATGTGAAGCGAGTAGATATGGAAACGTATCTGATCTGCATTAAGCAGTTCTTCCTTTAGATACCAATTTTGAACAATATCTCACTCATCACTTGCACAAATATTGTGTCATTTAAGACACATAGATACAAACGTTTTTGGATAAATACAGATCTATTGTTCTATTACAATTGTTTCTTGTATAATACATTTTTTGTATAAGTTTCCGCTGCACCTGACTTAATATTAAATTTTATTGACGTCACTTCATTGTGTCACCTTGGAGATGTTCTACATCTTTACTACAAAGCAAGGATTAATACAAATTATTCTGAAAATTGTTTCTCTATGTTTTAGATAATTGTCCATTGCAAGCACTTGCAGAGTTGGTCCAATATCTACAGTACAAATATTATGACGAGGTTGTAGTAACATAATCGTATTGAAAGCAGGACATGTATCTACATATATGACGCAACTGTATAATGGTGCTAGCTACTAGTTGCCTTTCGTTGCCACAAAATTCTTGTTTATTACTACTTTCTACTAATATTTCTATCAGATGTATACTTATTTATTTATATTATGTTTATTTCAATAATACTTACTCTAAAGCATCGTTATCGCTTACACAAGCTTAAATAGGAAGATGCATGTTAATATTGAGGCAATTTAATGCGATATCTGCCAACTAAAGCTACTTAGGCAAGCGCCAGACCTCAGCGCAGTGCGACATGTGTGAACATTAATCGATCTATCTCCTCAATCAAAGCATTGCCCATTTCAAAAGTTGCAGTATATTTTACGTATGCTTTAAGCTATGCACTGATGTTAAAAAAAGTTTTATAAGGTTCGCCCAAGTTACTAAAATATAGTTTGAAAACTATTTGGGGTCGGTGTCAACCCAAATGTTAAAAATTATTGTAGGTAGAAAAACATAAGTACCATACTATATACATACAGGCAGGGTAAATTGTCATATCCTATTTTATTTTTTATTAGCGGGCACGACAGACGTTGTCTCGCCCTGATTATAAAAAAAAATCCTTGAGAAATTATATACCAAAATGTTCTTCGTGAATTACTTTATCCACTAGTGAAAATCGGATGAATATTCATTCAGTAGTGTTTGAGTTTATCGCGAACAGATAGACAGATAATCACGGTAGAGGACTTTGTTATATACTATGTAATGATATGTATTAATGCTTATTTAAAATTTTTAACTTTTTAGGTTATGTTTCACCACAACATCTGTATAACACAATACTTACGTACAGTACAATACTTTTAGGTATTTCGCAAAAAAAAAGTTAAACTTAAGAATGGTTGTTAACGTAATAACGTATTTGTTGAAAATGACTCATGTCATGCCGCGTTGAATTCATTATTTTAATCCTAAACATTGGTGTATTTTATTCTTAGACACCCTCAGGTAGTATAATAAAATCTTCTATACTATAATAAAACTGTAGCAAGGTCAAATTTGTACATTAAATATTTTTTGAAAATTTTTCAGGGTAGACTTTGTTATCGATATAGAAGCCAAAAATAACCCTTTTAAAATTTTTGTCTGTCTGTCTTTCTGTCTGTCTGTCCCTGTGAACACGCATCACTCTGAAAGTACTGAACCGATTTTGACGAAACTTGGCACAGTGATAACTAATATTACGAGATTACATCTAGGATACTTTTTATCTCATAAAACACAAGGGATTCTCCAGGATCTGCCTGTTTATCTGCCCCTTTGAACATGTATCACTCTGAAAGTACTGAACCAATTTTGACAAAATTTGGCACAGTGATAACTAATAATCCAAGGTTACATCTAGGATACTTTTTATCACATAAAACGCATGGGATTCTTCAGAATAACGGACGAAAGTCAAAAATTTGTAGTTAAACAAATTCTTGACGGATTTTGGTAAATTTTCTTTGTGTTATATATGGCAGACAGATTCACTAAAAGTTTATTTAAGCTATATTTCCCTAAGCTACTTAAAAAAATACCAAAAAAAAATCACTGGGTTCCGAACCGTCGGTAAGTTATAACTGGGCTACGGCTACATGATATTTATATGCGTAATTATCAACCACAATTGAAAAAAATATGTGTAAACGAAACTGTCACTTATATGTTGTTACACTTATTTCATTATATAAAATATGTTTGCTAAACAAAGGTGAGAAGATTTTTTCCTAAAACATAAACCTAGGTAACAAAGGTTACATTGCATTGTAGAAGATGAATCTCAATTAGAGTTCTATCAGTACGTGTGTTGTTTCGATATTTGATAAAATTAGTTTTCTAAATGTTGTTGAGTCTTGAAGTAGTTGGGTTCAGGTTTGTGAATCTAAGATTAAAATAAATCAGTTGAGGTGTTTGCAGTTACCATATTATGTTGTACTTATACTAATATTATAATGAGAGGTAAAGTTTTGTATTCGAGGAATGCTTGGTACCTACTACTGACCCGATTTCAAAAATTCTTTCACTGTTAGATAGGTATATTATCCCAAGTTGAGTATCTCAGTAAAAAAGGTGGTTTATATGTTAAAACTAAAATAAATGTGACCAAATTAAAATTGAATGCAGATTTCACGTATACTTTACAAATTCTTATAAAACAAACAACTAAAACAAAATGGAAATTTGATGTAGATAAAGTTCAATTTTTACAGTATGTTAAGTGATGAAGTTACAAGGGGTACTGGGAAGACATTTATCGGCAATATATGTAAGTTAGTTTTGATCTTAACTTTGATGACACTACTTTAGGTAATGCTGCGAACAGATTCTAGGCTTATTTTACAAGATTTCTCACATACCAACAGGGTATATGTTTGAGTGAGTCCCTGGATAGTTTGGATTCACGATTGGAAGTGCTGGATAACGCTGCAATAAGGTTTTAGGTTTTTTAAGATTATTTGCGTTTAAAAATACAATTGAAACCGGTAATAACCGATTTGGTGCAGACGAAGTTGCACGGGTCAGCTAGTATTATAATAAAACTGTAACAAAGCCAAATCTGTACATTAAATATTTTTTGAAAATTTTGACCGGGGTAGACTTTGTTATCGATATAGAAGCCAAAAATAATCCTTTTACAATTTTTCTCTATCTGTCTGTCCCTGTGATCACGCATCACGCTGAAAGTACTGAACCGATTTTAACGAAACTTGACACAGTAATAACTAACATTACAAGGTTACATCTAGGATACTTGTTGTCCCATAAAACGCAAGGGGTTCTCCAGGATAACGAAAGACAAAAAATTGTAGTTAACGTAACTAGACTTTTTTGCGACACCTTAGTACAAGAGCCAGCAACGTTGGAAGAAGGAGAATTTTAGAAAAGCTGGTTCTTTAATATATCTTCCTTTATGCCCTTCCAAACAGAATTCAGGATTCCTGGTAGCCGGTTAACGTTGTGTTTTTTAATGCGCATCACACCTTTACAGGTCAAAATTTTGATTTATAAATAATTTTAGGAACTTTTTTTTTCAGTAATTTTTAAACGATATTAAAAACATGAATTTATCACAGTCTTTATCATATGCCATATGCACACAATTTATCATTAATTTCATAATCATCAATAATTTCAAACCATTTTATTTTTTCCATTGCAAAGAACATATTTCATTTTATTAACCATTATGATATTAAGATTTTTTCTTTTTTTATGTCATAGGAGGCAAACAAAGAGACGGGTCATCTGATGTTAAGTGATCACCGCCGTCCATAGATACTAGCACCACCAGAGGAGTCGCAAGTGCGTTGCCAGCCTATGTTTGGAGGGAAGGGGAGAGGGGAGGGTTGAGGGGAGGGTTGAGGGGAGGGGGAGGAGGGAAGGTTGACGGGAGGGGAGGTGAACCTCCGGCGCTCTCACTGACCGAACGAAACGCAACAATGCCAGCACTGTTACTTCACGTCGGTTTTCTGTGACAGGGTGGTACTACTCCGGGCGAGCCGACCCATTCAATGCTGAAACCAGTAATAGCTTTAGCATGGCTCTACCACCTACCAAACTGTTCATCGTAAACAATAAAAAACAAAGATAAATATAAACTGCACTAAACTATAGTTATAGCTAAATTATTCTATATACATATTATTTTTATAACGATAAATCGGTCTGACTATTGAGTAAATAACTAAATTAATGTCTGGAAGATTAAATTTGCACTTATTTATATCTAAATAACATAATAATAAAATTACGGCTATCCCAGCATGGTTTGAAATTACTTTTACCTTTATTTACCAAAAATATCATCAGGAACATTATTGTCAACAACAAAAATGTCTGGCAATAATAATTTCACGTTTTAATAGAGTTTCAAAGTTAGTAAAAAAAAACATCATAAAATTATTTAAAAGTCAATATTTTTGTCTGTAAAGGTGCGATATGCACAAATAAACGCAACGTTTACCGGCAGCCAGGTAGCCCGCACGTTGTTCGGAAGAACATAAAGATATATAAAAAACTGGCTTATTGCCTCTAATTCGTTCTCGAAACCGTTGCTAGCTCCTAGACAAATAGTTACAGGCAAGTGACAGTTGACGTATTGACGCGACGCTCATACCTTTTTCATGTCTATATTTTCCTTCAATACAATGAAGTGTGAAAAAGTTTTAATACAAGTTAAAAATAGTTATGATAAAGTAAGTGGTAGAGATGATTATTTAATTTTCTTTTTACGTATTGTGCATGTGCAGATTCTATGTATTAGGTTAGGTGACGTGACAGATAAAAGTGAGAGAAAAAGAGTGTATATAATATATACATACATAAAATTTTCATTTCAATAGCAAACCAACTCAAGGATTTCCTATTGATGTATTAACTTTTATTAACTTGATTATCCCAGATCGTTCAGTGTTTAATTTATTATTATTCATTTTATAAATATATTTTATCGTTTAATTTACAATTTCACTCTGCCAACTTGATATTTTATAATGTAAACTATACTGAATGTATAAAATCAAAATCAAAATATACTTTATTCAAATTTAGGCCCTAAGAAGGCGCTTGTGAACGTCAAAGCTACCACCGGTTCGGAAAACAACCCAGTCATCGAGATGAACCGGCAAGAAACTCGATGTGGTTTATCTTTTTATGTTATATATTTTTACAATAACATAAACATTTACATTCGTTATTAATGGATGCACAGAGAGGGGCGTCATTTCCAGACTTCACAATCGTTTACATATTGATCCACCCTATAATAGCCTTTAGATATTAAAACCCGCTTGACATGGTTCCTGAACTCACTATCCGGCAAATCGCTAATTTGTTTTGGGACTTTGTTATAAAACCTAACACTATTACCTAAAAAACTATTTTTGGACTTAGTGCGTCTGAAGCATGGAATGACCAATTTGTTGCTGTTTCTAGTATTTAAATTATGCTGGTCTTTTACCAGATCCAGCATATCTAAGTTTTTGCGGGCTTACATTAAATTATCAAGAATATATTGGGAGGGTAGAGTTAAGATACCGAATTCCTGAAACTTAGTCTTTAATGATTCGTGAGGCCTCATATTATAAATTGCTCGAACAGCTCGTTTTTGTAATAGGGATATGGTGTCCACTTCAGCTGCTGTCCCTCACAACAAAATACCATAAAACATCAAGTTGTGGAAGTAAGCGAAGTAGACAACCCTAGTAGTGGCAATATCTGTTAGCTGGCGAATCTTTCTAAACGCAAATGCAGCAGAACTTAATCTTCCCGCCAATTTTTTTACGTGAGGACCCCATTATAATTTCGAATCAAGTGTAATACCCAAGAACACAGTATTGTCAACTAAGCCTACTAGATTCCCATCGATCTCGATTCTACTACGAGTAAACGGAACATTAGGCAAGGTAAATCTTATACATTTTGTTTTGTCGGCATTAAGCAATAGATTATTTAACGCAAACCAATTGGAAATTTTATTTAAAGTATTATTTGGATAACTAAGCTCTGAATCTATTCTTTTTACCTTAAATATAAGTGAAGTGTCGTCCGCGAAAAGAATCATGTCAGCACAGTTATCAACCACTAGCGGTAGATCATTTATATATACCAAGAACAAAAACGGCCCTAAAATAGAACCCTGTGGGACGCCAATTCGAGTCACTGATCCCGCTGATGTTATCCTGTCTACACTAACTTTGTGACAACGATCTTCTAAATAGGAGACTAGAAGGTCGACAGAAGCTCCACAAACACCATAGTGTTTTAATTTCAAAATAAGGGTACTATGGTCAACGCAGTCAAAAGCCTTAGACAGATCACAAAACACACTAATTGCATCCTGCGATCCCTCCCAAGCTCGAAAAATATGACTGAGTAATGTCGCACCAGCGTCTGTAGTTGATTTTGATTTTGTGAAACCAAACTGTCGACCATCCAGAACCTTTTACGCTTTAAAATATCCTAATAATTGTTTAAGCATAATCTTCTCGAAAATTTTGCTTAAGGACGGCAGTACAGAAATTGGTCTATAATTTCCAAGATTACTCCTACAGCCTGATTTAAACAAAGGAACCATTTTACTTATTTTCATTAAATTGGAGAAGGTTCCTTTTGCTATACACTGATTAAATATATTAGCCAGATATGGTGAAATATTGATAATTAAGGACTGTACTACTATTACCGACATTCCCCAAATGTCTTCGGTATCTTTCGTGTTTAAGAGTTTAAAAGTGCTTATTATTTCATCTGCACTAATAGATGTGAAATTAAATTTTGAATTTATAGGTACACTGAGATTTTTTAGTAACGATACGGCACCATGGGCTGATGAAGTAATGTTTTTTGTTACTTGTAAAGGTATGTTAGTGAAATAATCTTGGAAAACAGTTACTACCTCTGAACTGTTTGAAATATGTAATCCGTCAACTTCCAGGTTATGCGAATTATCATTTATTTTGGTTTTTCCTAATTCTTTATTTATAATATGCCAGACAGTCTTGGTCTTATTACAAGATCCAAGAACTTTATTTCTTAAAAATTTAGCTTTAGCAGTTACACAGACACACTTAAAAATTGTTGAATAATTTCTGACATAAGCATGAAACGATTCATTGCTAGTTAATGATCTCCTATAATACAGATCGTACAGTCGATCTCTACTTTTTTTAATTCCTAAGGTAGCCCATTCACTAGAGCTATTTTTTTTATTTACACTAATAACTTTTCTTGGGCAGTGTTTATTAAATTCAGTCCTTATGATGTCAAACAAACCGTCATAATCCTCGTTTTCATTGGATCTTGACTATTAAAAATCTTTGTAGATAATCTTTCTACAATGTTGTTATAATTTAAATATAGTAGATATGGAAACGTATCTGATCTGCACTAAGCAGTTCTTCGTTTATATACCAATCTTGAACAATATCTTACCCATTAGTTGCGCAAACAGTGTGTCATTATAAAACAAAGACACACAAATATTTTCGGACAACTGCAGAGTCTATTATTCAGATATTATATATATATATATATACGTCTTATTACAATAGTATTTCGTATTCTAAAACGATTTTCATATAATTTTCCGCAGCACCTGGTTTAATATTGAAATGTATCGACGTCAATCGATTGTGTCACCTTGGAAATGTTCTACGTCTTTAGTCTGAAGCAAGGAACAATACATATTATTCTGTCAACTTTCTCTTTATGTCATTGTATATTGCAAGCACTTGTAGAGGTGATCTATTATCTTTATTTCAAATATAAAGACGAGGTTACAGTAATCTTGTTGAAGCCATGGCGTGTTGTTACAGCGTTTTCATTGCCTAGGTAACATCTTCAAGCTGGAAGTCTGCCACAAAGCAAATTACCATATTAGGCCACATCGTAGCTTAATGTAAGACTGATTGTATGGAGTATAAAAATTAAGATTCATGAAATTCCTAAGCCAGATATTTACGAAATTTTTAAAATAACAACACTGCGAAATGATTTACTTAAGGAAAGTCATCTAATCGAAACCCTTTATGTTTATAGTATAAAATAATATTCTTCAAATATTCAAGGTATTTACCTAGTAAAACATACAACATACAAATAAAATCTTTAATGTTTTCTAGGCTATTAACTAACGATTTGAACGATACCCAAGTCAAAAAATCATCTTGGTAAGTAACGGACACACATATATACATATTTTCAAATTGAGTCGATATTTTATATTATTTTATTATTTTAGAATCATTAAAAATGAAGTTCCAGGAATTCGGTATCCTAACTCTACCCTCCCAATACATTCTCGATAATTTAATGTATGTCCGTAAAAACTTTGATAACCTGTATTTTGTAAAGGACCGGCATGATCTAAATACTAGAAACTGTAACAAACTAATCGTCCCATGTTCCAGACTTAGCAAAACTAGTAATAGTTTCTTAGGTAATAGTGTTAGGTTTTACAATAAAGTCCCAAAACATATTACCGACTTGCCAGACTGTAAATTTAAGCGCCATGTCAAGCGGGTTTTAGTGTCGAAAGGCTAGAGAAAGGGTAGAGTGGATCAATATGTGAACGATGATGGTGTCTGGAATTGACTCCTGTCTGGGCATCCACTAAAAACGGTATTGTAACGTATAATGTATTCCAAATATTCATATATATGTTAAAAAGATGTACCCGATCGAGTTTCTTGCCGGTTCTTCTCGATGACTGGGTTGTTTTCAAAGCCGGTGGTAGTTTTGACTTCATAAGAGCCTTATAAGAGCCTAAACCAAATAAAGTATTTCTTATAATTGATCTCTTTGTTTTATACCATCGCAATTTTGTGTAATTTTAATGCTGTATCTAGTGTAGTTCAGATAAATAAAAACTGATCTTCTGCGTAATACGGGAAGACCGATTATATTGCCCTATGTTTAATAAAACCCCATTTTTCATAGCGCCTAAGTTTCAGGGCACTTCTCTGAACATCTCTAGCAATATCGGAATCCTTGGTGTTAACATATACAGCGATGTGCAGTTCCGGTCTCATTTGGAAAGTAAAGCCAAATTGGCAACTAAGAAGCTAGGCATCCTCTACCGGTCAAAACGGTACTTAACCCCAAAGCAACGACTTGTGCTCTATAAGGCGCAAGTACGTCCTCATATGGAGTACTGCTCGCACATCTGGTGCGCCTGCCTACCAGCTTTCTCCTGTAGACTCCGTACAAAGGTGAGCTATTCCCATTATTAACGATCCTGAATTGACATGCGATCTAGAGTCATTAGAATTTCGCAGAGACATTGGAACTCTGTTCTCTATCGCATGTATAACGGAGAGTGCCCTTATTACCGTTACAAACTCGCACCACCCGTAACTGGCTGGTTGGTCATCCACATACCCTAAAGCCCAGCAAAATGACAACAATCGCAAGTGGCGTTGGCTTTGGCATTATGGAATGAGTTACCTGTTACAGTGTTCCCCAGGGTTATGACATGGGGCTCTTCAAAAAGGGATTGAAACACGCTCTTCAAGGTTGGCAATATAAAAGTGACGCCCCTGGTGTTGCAGTTGTCCATAGGCGACGGTAACCATTTAACATCAGATAAGCCGTCTGCCTGTGTGCTGCCCTTTGGCATAAAAAAATATACAACTATTTTTTTATTTCATATCCTTCAATAAGTGCTTGTAATATTCCGCAAACTGAATTAAACTCAATTAGAATCAGTGTTTTATTTTACCCATAACAATGCAAATAATAATTTATATCAGAAGTGCTAATTAACGAAAGAGAGTTCTCGACGAAAATGAATTGTAACTACTATTGTATTCATAACTTTTAAATCTAACGCTTGTGTTGAAATCATATATAAATACTTTGATTTAATTTCATATATACGTAATTAGGTCATCGCTGGTGTTGTAGCTGTGTGAGGTCGGTTGCTCCTCTTACGGCCTTTGAAGCTTGAATCTTCAATGTACCGTTGTATAGTGCAATAAAAATACCGTAGTGTTATTTTCAAATTTTCAAGATGTTGAAAATCTCTGTTGTCGCGTAGGCACAATAGCGCAACGCGATAACCGCGACTCTAACTTCCTTTTGCTACCACTCCATCTTTGAAAATGAATAAAAATGAATTTTTATTATCAGAACACGCGAACGTTCTATTTTTAATTAGTCGCAGTATATCTGGTCCATATCAAAAAATTTAAAATAATAAGGTCATGAGAGAACTGACTCGACTTGGTATCCAAGAGTTACACTTTTTATTTTCCTATAAATGTACAAAAAGTATTTTTATTCAATTAATAACAAGACAAAGTAAAAACACTGTACCGGACGGTAACCATAGCAGAATCCATAATTCTAGAACAACTGTGACGTCTAGCCTGAGAGACTGGCACTCCTTCCCCGACTGCCGCTGTTATGTTAGCTTGTAAACCTCCCGACCGGTCGGTATACAACGGTTGATATTGAAATATAACTTATTAAAAAAAGAGTTACTGTAACGGGTTTATCATCATGGACATAGTAATCGTGACCCAGTCCGATACAAACCCCGTAGAGTATGTTTAATCGCCGGGTCTACCTACATCTGTTGAGTCTGAAACACGTCTTAAGCGTACCACTATGGCGGTTATTGCAGGTGCTGCATTATGGTCGCGATTCAGGCGGAGCTAAGTATCATATCCTATTTTATTTCTGATATGCATTTATGGTTATTTATAGATTTTAACTTTCTAGATTTCAACGTTTCACCACAATAACAGTATATCACAATACTCACAGGAATTTGACAAAAGAATGTCAGTCAACTTAAGGATGGTTGCTAAGGATAATGCATTAAATTTTTTCTACCAATTTGATATGGTTTCATTACGATATTTCCAATAACCGGAAGTTCTTATTAACATAATAGCGTACTTGCTGAAAATCACTCATGTTATTTTCTTTACATTTGAATTCTCAATTTTAATTAAAGAACATAATAAAATAGTTACTTATGGTTCAGTAAAAAAGTTTCTTAAGTGTAGAAAATTTTTAATTTTTTTAATGCAGTGTTGAATGATCCAGAATCTACCTGGACTCACTTTTATCATACCGGCCTTCTAATCTATCGTGAAAACATTGGAAACTTGATGAGAGTTTTTGTGACTTAATTCTACCGTCCCAATACATTCTTGATAACGTATGTCCACAAGAACCTTGAAAAGCTGAATTTCGTAAAGAACCGGCATGATCTAAAGACTAGAAACTGTAACAAACTGATTGTTCTATGTTTAAGACTTAGTAAAACCAGTAACAGTTTTTTTAGGGAATAGTGTTTAGTTTCACAACAAAGTCCCAAAGGATATTACCGATTCACCGGATTATGAGTTTAAGCGCCATGTCAAGCGGGTTTGGATGTCAATAAATATAGAATGGATCAATATGTAAGCCATGGTAAGAAACTCTTTAGGTTAGGGAATAGAGCTAGTTGTTATATTTTTACAAAACCTAACCTCGACCTTAAAAAATTATAAAAACCATTTAACAGCTTTAAAGCTAATCCTTTAATGTATATTCTAGTATAGAGTAGCCATTAGAGTATATTACAAAATGAACGTTGTATGTATTAGTATAATGTATCAAAATTGTACAATGGAGTTGGTATTCATTTTGAAATAGTAAATAAAAGCTAATACGATCTAGAGGTATGATGAATTAAGGTAATAAAAATGTAATTTTTTAAATGCAGTTTATTATATCATAGAGCTACAATTTAAACGTTATGGAAAGCTGTAATGTAACAAAATTATACAAGAAATTGGTTTGAATTTTGAAATAGCAAATACAAAATAATATGATCTAGAGTTATATACTCATAGAGTGACACGTAACTTTCAATTGCAAATTATAATAACAAATAGACACATTATAAACTTTATGGGAAGCCGGTAGTCGTTGAGAGAAGTCCGTTCTTTGCCTATATTCTGTTTATGAAGTAGTTTCGTCGGAGCTTTCGTTGTGGTGACCTGGTCCTCCAGGGCTTGGGCCTGAGTCGTCTGTCTCAACAGCACTGACCATCTGAGCTGCCACCATCAGAGACATGATGAAACCGAGTACCTGAAAATGACACATTTTTCTATTAATAACTTAAACAAGGTGTTTGACATTATAACAGCTACGATAGTTTGATTAGGTGTTATAAATATAGCTAATTACTTTTTCAAGACAAACCAAGTAATATCGTATAGTTGTGCCGAGAAATCCATGTTGCGATTTAAAGGTTACCTACTTTTGCTATTGTATTTGCTAGGTGGCATAAGCAAGAATGAATCACCTATCCCCTTGGCACCTTAGTATGATGATTGTAATTTGTAAAGGTTATTATCCTTAAAGCATACTATACTTGTTATAAGGTGAAAAGAAGTTAATTTGTAATCCCTTGAGATGAATAACCATTACAATTAAGAAGAGCGAGCCTAAATACTAGACTAACAATTATTTATATATATTTTTGTAATAACTACTCAAAGTATGGATTTTTTTTTAATGTATTATATTTATGGGTTAGTTTTGATATATATAATTACATTTATTAAAAAACATGGATACTATAAAACTAATATAGACTATTATATATAGCTAACATAAAAACTATTTAAAATAGCATGTCGCAATGACATGGAAAGGTATATTTCTGCGAATCGACTAGGATATAATAAAAATAAGTAAAATATGCTCACCTTGAAGAATTTCATGTTGATGTGAAGTGAGTAGATATGGAAACGTATCTGATCTGCATTAAGCAGTTCTTCCTTTATATACCAATTTTGAACAATATCTCACTCATCACTTGCACAAATATTGTGTCATTTAAGACACATAGATACAAACGTTTTTGGATAAATACAGATCTATTGTTCTATTACAATTGTTTCTTGTATAATATTTTTTTTTGTATAAGTTTTCGCTGCACCTGACTTAATATTAAATTTTATTGACGTCACTTCATTGTGTCACCTTGGAGATGTTCTACATCTTTACTACAAAGCAAGGATTAATACAAATTATTCTGAACATTGTTTCTCTATGTTTTAGATCATTGTCCGTTGCAAGCACTTGCAGAGTTGGTCCAATATCTACAGTACAAATATTATGACGAGGTTGTAGTAACATAATCGTATTGAGAGCATGACATGTATCTACATATATGACGCAACTGTATAATGGTGCTAGCTACTAGTTGCCTTTCGTTGCCACAAAATTCTTGTTTATTACTACTTTCTACTAATATTTCTATCAGATGTATACTTATTTATTTATATTATGTTTATTTCAATAATACTTACTCTAAAGCATCGTTATCGCTTACACAAGCTTAAATAGGATGATGCATGTTAATATTGAGGCAATTTAATGCGATATCTGCCAACTAAAGCTACTTAGGCAAGCGCCAGACATCAGCGCAGTGCGACATGTGTGAACTATATTAATCGATCTATCTCCTCAATCAAAGCATTGCCCATTTCAAAAGTTGCAGTATATTTTACGTGTGTTTTAAGCTATGCATTGATGTTAAAAAAAGTTTTATAAAGTTCGCCCAAGTTACTAAAATATAGTTTGAAAACTATTTGGGGTCGGTGTCAACCCAAATGTTAAAAATTATTGTAGGTAGAAAAACATAAGTACCATACTATATACATACAAGCAGGGTAAATTGTCATATCCTATTTTATTTTTGATTAGCGGGCACGACAGACGTTGTTCCGCCCTGATTATAAAAAAATCCTTGAGAAATTATATACCAAAATGTTTTCCGTGAATTACTTTATCCACTAGTGAAAATCGGATGAATATTCATTCAGTAGTGTTTGAGTTTATCGCGAACAGATAGACAGACAGTCACGGTAGAGGACTTTGTTATATACTATGTAATAATATGTATTAATGCCTATTTAACATTTTTAACTTTTTAGGTTACGTTTCACCACAACATCTGTATAATACAATACTTACGTACAGTACAATACTTATAGGTATTTCGCAAAAAAAAAGTTAAACTTAAGAATGGTTGTTAACGTAATAACGTATTTGTTGAAAATGACTCATGTCAAGCCGCGTTTAATTCAGTATTTTAATCCTAAACATTGGTGTATTTTATTCTTAGACACCCTCAGGTAGTATAATAAAGTATATAATAAAATAGTTACATATAGATGTAATCTTTCGGTATATTCTATCTATCTATACTAATACTAATAATATATAAAGAGGTAAAGTTTGTGACGTTGTGAGTTTGTGGGTTTATGGGTTTGTGAGTTTGTGACGTTGTGGCGTTGTAAGGGGTAATCTCAGGAACTACTGGTCCGATTTGAATAATTCTTTCAGTGTTATATAGCTCATTCATCGAGAATGGTTTTAGGCTATATATCATCACGCTAAGGCCAATAGGAGCGGAGTACAGATGAAAAATGTTTCAAAATCGAGATGTTTTTTTCTTTTTGAGAGTTTCTGCTGTGTGTCAGCGTTAGCCCAGAGTAGTAACTATTGCTACGTGGACGAAGTCGCGGGCAGGGGCTATAATCTATATACTAATATTATAAAGAAGTAAAGTTTGTGAGTTTGTGACATTGTAGGGGGTAATCTCAGGAACTACTAAACCGATTTTTACCAATATTTACCAATAGAAAGCCACGTTATTTATGAGTGCCATAAGCTATATATCATCACGCTAAGACCAATAGGATCGGAGCATTAATGAAAAATGTTTTAAAATCGGGGTATTTTTCCTTTTGAGAGTTTCCGCTGCGTCTTAGCCCAAAATAACTATTCCGCGCGTGCAAAGTCGCGGGCAGAAGCTATTAACTAATTATATTATCTATAATCTATACTAATATTATAAAGAGGTAAAGTTTGTGAGGTTGTAGGGGGTAATATCTGGGGAGTCGGAGAAAAATGGTCGAACGAAAACGTTTCTTACGAACGCTGCCTTAATTATGAGATATATATGATTGAGTTCTAGAGAAAAGTTGTAGCTTGATAATGCCTATTACCGCCCAACGAAGTGGGCACGGGTCGGCTATTATTATAATAAAACTGTAACAAAGCCAAATCTGTACATTAAATATTTTTTGAAAATTTTGATCGGGGTAGACTTTGTTATCGATATGGAAGCCAAAAATAATCCTTTTACAATTTTTGTCTGTCTGTCTGTCCCTGTGAACGCGCGTCGCGCTGAAAGTACTGAACCGACTTTAACGAAACTTGACACAGTAATAACTAATATTACAAGGTTACATCTAGGATACTTGTTGTCTCATAAAACGCAAGGGGTTCTCCAGGATAACGAAAGACAAAAATTTGTAGTTAATGTAACTAGACTTTTTTGCGACACCTTAGTATATGAGCCAGCAACGTTGGAAGAACGTGAATTTTAGAAAAGCTGGTTCTTTAATATATCTTTCTTTATGCCCTTCCAAAAAGAATTCAGGATACCTGGTTGCCGGTTAACGTTGTGTGTTTTAATAAACATCACACCTTTATAGGTCAAAATTTTGATTTATAAATAATTTTAGGAACTTTTTTTTTCAGTCATTTTTAAACGATATTAAAATGATTAGAAATACATGATGAATTTATCACAGTTTTTGCCATATGCTATATGCACACAATTTATCATTAATTTCATAATCATCAATAATTTCAAACCATTTTATTTTTTCCATTGCAAAGAACATATTTCATTTTATTAACCATTATGATATTAAGATTTTTTTTTTTTTATGTCATAGAAGGCAAACAAACAGACGGGTCATCTGATGTTAAGTGATGACTGCCGTCCATAGATACTAGCAACACCAGGGGAGTCGCAAGTGCGTTGCCAGCCTATGTTTGGAGGGAAGGGGGAGAGGGGAGGGTTGAGGGGAGGGTTGAGGGGAGGGTTGAGGGGAGGGGGAGGAGGGAAGGTTGACGGGAGGGGAGGTGAACCTCCGGCGCTCTCACTGACCGAACGAAACGCAACAATGCCAGCACTGTTACTTCACGTCGGTTTTCTGTGACAGGGTGGTGCTACTCCGGACGAGCCGACCCATTCAATGCTGAAACCAGTAATAGCTTTAGCATGGCTCTACCACCTACCAAACCGTTCATCGTTACGGCTATCCCAACATGGTTTGAAATTACTTTTATCTTTATTTACAAAAAATATCATCAGGAACATTATTGTCAACAACAAAATTGTCTGGCAATAATAATTTCACGTTTTAATAGAGTTTCAATGTTAGTGAAAAAAAACATCATAAAATTATTTAAAAGTCAATATTTTTGTCTGTAAAGGTGCGATATGCACAAATAAACGCAACTTTTACCGGCAGCCAGGTAGCCCGCACGTTGTTCGGAAGAACATAAAAATATATAAAAAACTGGCTTATTGCCTCTAATTCGTTCTCGAAACCGTTGCTAGCTCTTAGACAAATAGTTACAGGCAAGTGACAGTTGACATATCGACGCGACGCTCATACCTTTTTCATATCTGTATTTTCCTTCAATACAATGGAATGTGAAGAAATTTTAATACAAGTTGAAAATAGTTATGATAAAGTAAGTGGTAGAGATGATTATTTAATTTTATTTTTACGTATTGTGCATGCGCAGATTCTATGTATTTGGTTAGGTGACGTGACAGATAAAAAGTGAGAGAAAGAGAGTGTATATAATATATACATACATACAATTTTCATTTCAATAGCAAACCAACTCAAGGATTTCCTATTGATGTATTAACTTTTATTAAATTGATTATCCCAGATCGTTCAGTGTTTAATGTATCATTATTTATTTTATAAATATATTTTATCGTTTAATTTACAATTTCACTCTGTCAACTTGATATTTTATAATGTAAACTATACTGACTGTATAGTAAACGTCTACAAAACAGGGAAAGGAGCCGTTTCAGCCGGGGTTCCATAGACCCCTCAAGCTTCTTTTTTACATTACCGTCAATAAATGTAGGTTAGCTTTTATCTTAATTGAACCCGGTAGATGATGCTACGGTCGGGTGCTAGGCTTATTTTAAAAGATTTCTCACATACCACCTGGGTATATGTTTGAGTGAATCCTTTGATAGTTTGGATTCATAATTGGAAACCGTAGGCATGGGGCTGCAATCGGGTCTTAGGTTTATTATTTTTTTTTGCGTTTAAAAATACAATTGAAACCGGTAATAACCGATTTGGTGCAGACGAAGTTGCACGGGTCATCTAGTTATCTTATAAGTGTAGAAGGATTTTCTTTGCTTTTTGTCGCAGCACAACTAAGTGCGATTTTTCATGCGTAGTATAATCAAAATTAAGGCAAGACGCTGAGAGATCTGCACTCCCCTGAATTCACTTGTATCATGCCTGCTGATTTACCTTTAAAACACTACAAACTTGAAGGGAGTTATTGTGGCGATCGTTAATCATGAGCATATTGGTGGTAGACCCACCCTGAAGCTATTACTGGTTTCAATATGAATGGGTCGGCTCACTCGGGTTACTACCACCCGACCCATAGAGAACCGACGTGAATTAATAGTGCTTGCATTGTTGCGTTGCGTCCGGTCAGTGAGTGCGCCGAAGACTCGTTAGCTCAATAGGTTAGATCGCCGATATAAGCGTAAACATGACCATCGGAGGGCAGAGGTTCAAATTAGGCTGACGAGCTTTGATATAAAAAAAAGATCGGTAGTTATTGAGTACAGACGTTCCACCACCACAATGTATTACTGAATAGACTTTGCGAACCTGATATGCCTATATAGGTGATAGAAATCAAACGTGCACTATTTGTCCTAGTCATTTAGACGTAAAGTTATAGTTACTAAATTGTAATGTTGAATTTAACTACAGTTTTTACTTCCATATATCTGAGAAACTTTTTAGGTGAAGAAACAGAGCTACTTGTTGTATTTCTACTAATCCTAACCTCGATCTTGAAAAATTATTAAAACATTTCAGCAGCACTGAAACTGATTCTTGGCTCCTAAATTGAACATTGTAAGTATTTAAGCATAATGTAACAAAATTGTACACAGAATTGGTATGAACTTAGAAATAGCAAATACAAGGTAATACGATCTAGACGTATATATCGATGGAAAGCAATGTGTTTTTAAACGCAATTTATTATAACAGAATAACATGAGAAGCCAGTAGTCGTTGAAAGAAGTCCGTTCTTTGCCGATATTCTGTTTATGAAGTAGTTTCGTCGGTGCTTTCGTTGTGGTGACCTGGTCCTCCAGGGCTTGGGCCTGAGTCGTCTGTCTCAACAGCACTGACCATCTGAGCTGCCACCATCAGAGACATGATGAAACCGAGTACCTGAAAATGACACATTTTTCTATTAATAACTTAAACAAGGTGTTTGACATTATAACAGCTACGATAGTTTGATTAGGTGTTATAAATATAGCTAATTACTTTTTCAAGACAAACCAAGTAATATCGTATAGTTGTGCCGAGAAGTCCATGTTGCGTTTTAAAGGTTACCTACTTTTGCTATTGTATTTGCTAGGTGGCATAAGCTAGAATGAATCACCTATCCCCTTGGCACCTTAGTATGATGATTGTAATTTGTAAAGGTTATTGTCCTTAAAGCATACTATACTTGTTATAAGGTGAAACGAAGTTAATTTGTAATTCCGTGAGATGAATAACCATTACAATTAGGAAGAGCGAGCCTAAATACTAGACTAACAATTATTTATATATATTTTTGTAATAACTACTCAAAATATGGTTTTTTTTTAATGTATTATAGTATTTTATTTATGGGTTAGTTTTGATATATATAATTACATTGATCAAAAAACATGGAAAACATAAACTATTATATTGTTAGTTATAGATATAGTTTAGCATTGATCTTGAATGTGCGGTGTGTACATAAGAGTCAGTCGGAATAAACGCTTTAGTGAACGGACGTCGGAGTTTTATTTTAAACAAATAACATATATATAACTAACATAAAAACTATTTAAAATAGCATGTTGCAATGACATGAAAGGGTAATTTATGTGAATCGACTAGGAAAGAATAAAAATAAGTAAAATATGCTCACCTTGAAGAATTTCATGTTGGTGTGAAGTGAGTAGACAAGGAACGTATCTGATCTGCACTAAGCGCTTCCTTCCTTATATACCAATCTTGAACAATATCTCACCCATCAGTTGCGCAAATAGTGTGTCATTTAAAATACAAACGTTTCTGGACAAATACACACTCTATGGTTTTATTATAGTCGTTTTTGTACAATAAAATTATTTTTCAATAAGTTTCCGCATCACCTGGTTTAATATTAAATTTTATTGACGTCACTTCATTGTGTCACCTTGGACATATTCTACATCTTTAGTACAAGGCAAGGATTAATACAAATTATTCTGAAAATTGTTTCTCTATGTTTTAGATCATTGTCCATTGCAAGCACTTGCAGAGTTGGTCCAATATCTACAGTACAAATATTATGACGAGGTTGTAGTAACATAATCGTATTGAGAGCATGACATGTATCTACATATATGACGCAACTGTATAATGGTGCTAGCTACTAGTTGCCTTTCGTTGCCACAAAATTCTTGTTTATTACTACTTTCTACTAATATTTCTATCAGATGTATACTTATTTATTTATATTATATTTATTTCAATAATACTTACTCTAAAGCATCGTTGTCGCTTACACAAGCTTAAATAGGAAGATGCATCTTAATATTGAGGCAATTTAATGCGATATCTGCCAACTAAAGCTACTTAGGCAAGCGCCAGACCTGAGCGCAGTGCGACATGTGTGAACATTAATCGATCTATCTCCTCAATCAAAGCATTGCCCATTTCAAAAGTTGCAGTATATTTTACGTGTGTTTTAAGCTATGCATTGATGTTAAAAAAAGTTTTATAAAGTTCGCCCAAGTTACTAAAATATAGTTTGAAAACTATTTGGGGTCGGTGTCAACCCAAATGTTAAAAATTATTGTAGGTAGAAAAACATAAGTACCGTACTATATACATACAGGCAGGGTAAATTGTCATATCCTATTTTATTTTTTATTAGCGGGCACGACAGACGTTGTCCCGCCCTGATTATAAAAAAAAAATCCCTGAGAAATTATATACCAAAATGTTCTTCGTGAATTACTTTATCCACTAGTGAAAATCGGATGAATATTCATTCAGTAGTGTTTGAGTTTATCGCGAACAGATAGACAGACAGTCACGGTAGAGGACTTTGTTATATACTATGTAATGATATGTATTAATGCTTATTTAAAATTTTTAACTTTTTAGGTTATGTTTCACCACAACATCTGTATAACACAATACTTACGTACAGTACAATACTTTTAGGTATTTCGCAAAAAAAAAGTTAAACTTAAGAATGGTTGTTAACGTAATAACGTATTTGTTGAAAATGACACATGTCATGCCGCGTTGAATTCCGTATTTTAATCCTAAACATTGGTGTATTTTATTCTTAGACACCCTCAGGTAGTATAATAAAATCTTCTATACTATAATAAAACTGTAGCAAGGTCAAATCTGTACATTAAATATTTTTTGAAAATTTTGATCAGGGTAGACTTTGTTATCGATATAGAAGCCAAAAATAACCCTTTTAAAATTTTTGTTTGTCTGTCTTTCTGTCTGTCTGTCCCTGTGAACACGCATCACTCTGAAAGTACTGAACCGATTTTGACGAAACTTGGCACAGTGATAACTAATATTACGAAATTACATCTAGGATACTTTTTATCTCATAAAACACAAGGGATTCTCCAGTATCTGCCTGTTTATCTGCCCCTTTGAACATGTATCACTCTGAAAGTACTGAACCAATTTTGACAAAATTTGGCACAGTGATAACTAATAATCCAAGGTTACATCTAGGATACTTTTTATCACATAAAACGCAAGGGATTCTCCAGAATAACGGACGAAAGTCAAAAATTTGTAGTTAAACAAATTCTTGACGGATTTTGGTAAATTTTCTTTGTGTTATATATGGCAGACAGATTCACTAAAAATTTATTTAAGCTATATTTCCCTAAGCTACTTAAAAAAATACCAAAAAAAAATCACTGGGTTCCGAACCGTCGGTAAGTTATAACTGGGCTACGGCTACATGATATTTATATGCGTAATTATCAACCACAATTGAAAAAAATATGTGTAAACGAAACTGTCACTTATATGTTGTTACACTTATTTTATTATATAAAAAATGTTTGCTAAACAAAGGTGACAAGATTTTTTCTTAAAACATAAACCTAGGTAACAAAGGTTACATTGCATTGTAGAAGATGAATCTCAATTAGAGTTCTATCAGTACGTGTGTTGTTTCGATATTTGATAAAATTAGTTTTCTAAATATTGTTGAGTCCTGAAGTAGTTGGGTTTTAGGGTTGTGAATCTACGATTAAAATAAATCAGTTGAAGTGTTTGCAGTTACCATACTATGTTGTATTTATACTAATGTTATAATGAGAGGTAAAGTTTTGTTTTCGAGGAATGCTTGGTACCTACTACTGATCCGATTTCAAAAATTCTTTCACTGTTAGATAGGTATATTATCCCAAGTTGAGTATCTCAGTAAAAAAGGTGGTTTATATGTTAAAACTAAAATAAATGTGACCAAATTAAAATTGAATGCAGATTTCACGTATATTTTACAAATTCTTATAAAACAAACAACTAAAACAAAATGGAAATTTGATGTAGATAAAGTTCAATTTTTACAGTATGTTAAGTGATGAAGTTACAAGGGGTACTGGGAAGACATTTATCGGCAATATATGTAAGTTAGTTTTGATCTTAACTTTGATGACACTACTTTAGGTAATGCTGCGAACAGATTCTAGGCTTATTTTAAAAGATTTCTCACATACCAACAGGGTATATGTTTGAGTGAGTCCCTGGATAGTTTGGATTCACGATTGGAAGTGCTGGATAACGCTGCAATAGGGTTTTAGGTTTTTTAAGATTATTTGCGTTTAAAAATACAATTGAAACCGGTAATAAGCGATTTGATGCAGACGAAGTTGCACGGGTCAGCTAGTATTATAATAAAACTGTAACAAAGCCAAATCTGTACATTAAATATTTTTAGAAAATTTTGACCGGGGTAGACTTTGTTATCGATATAGAAGCCAAAAATAATCCTTTTACAATTTTTCTCTATCTGTCTGTCCCTGTGAACACGCATCACGCTGAAAGTACTGAACCGATTTTAACGAAACTTGACACAGTAATAACTAATATTACAAGGTTACATCTAGGATACTTGTTGTCCCATAAAACGCAAGGGGTTCTCCAGGATAACGAAAGACAAAAATTTGTAGTTAATGTAACTAGACTTTTTTGCGACACATAGTATAAGAGCCAGCAACGTTGAAAGAACGAGAATTTTAGAAAAGCTGGTTCTTTAATATATCTTCCTTTATGCCCTTCCAAACAGAATTCAGGATTCCTGGTAGCCGGTTAACGTTGTGTTTTTTAATGCGCATCACACCTTTACAGGTCAAAATTTTGATTTATAAATAATTTTAGGAACTTTTTTTTTCAGTAATTTTTAAACGATATTAAAAACATGAATTTATCACAGTCTTTATCATATGCCATATGCACACAATTTATCATTAATTTCATAATCATCAATAATTTCAAACCATTTTATTTTTTCCATTGCAAAGAACATATTTATTAACCATTATGATATTAAGATTTTTTCTTTTTTTATGTCATAGGAGGCAAACAAAGAGACGGGTCATCTGATGTTAAGTGATCACCGCCGTCCATAGATACTAGCAACACCAGAGGAGTCGCAAGTGCGTTGCCAGCCTATGTTTGGAGGGAAGGGGGAGAGGGGAGGGTTGAGGGGAGGGGGAGGAGGGAAGGTTGACGGGAGGGGAGGTGAACCTCCGGCGCTCTCACTGACCGAACGAAACGCAACAATGCCAGCACTGTTACTTCACGTCGGTTTTCTGTGACAGGGTGGTACTACTCCGGGCGAGCCGACCCATTCAATGCTGAAACCAGTAATAGCTTTAGCATGGCTCTACCACCTACCAAACTGTTCATCGTAAACAATAAAAAACAAAGATAAATATAAACTGCACTAAACTATAGTTATAGCTAAATTATTCTATATACATATTATTTTTATAGCGATAAATCGGTCTGACTATTGAGTAAATAACTAAATTAATGTCTGGAAGATTAAATTTGCACTTATTTATATCTAAATAACATAATAATAAAATTACGGCTATCCCAGCATGGTTTGAAATTACTTTTACCTTTATTTACCAAAAATATCATCAGGAACATTATTGTCAACAACAAAATTGTCTGGCAATAATAATTTCACGTTTTAATAGAGTTTCAATGTTAGTGAAAAAAAACATCATAAAATTATTTAAAAGTCAATATTTTTGTCTGTAAAGGTGCGATATGCACAAATAAACGCAACTTTTACCGGCAGCCAGGTAGCCCGCACGTTGTTCGGAAGAACATAAAAATATATAAAAAACTGGCTTATTGCCTCTAATTCGTTCTCGAAACCGTTGCTAGCTCTTAGACAAATAGTTACAGGCAAGTGACAGTTGACATATCGACGCGACGCTCATACCTTTTTCATATCTGTATTTTCCTTCAATACAATGGAATGTGAAGAAATTTTAATACAAGTTGAAAATAGTTATGATAAAGTAAGTGGTAGAGATGATTATTTAATTTTATTTTTACGTATTGTGCATGTGCAGATTCTATGTATTTGGTTAGGTGACGTGACAGATAAAAAGTGAGAGAAAGAGAGTGTATATAATATATACATACATACAATTTTCATTTCAATAGCAAACCAACTCAAGGATTTCCTATTGATGTATTAACTTTTATTAAATTGATTATCCCAGATCGTTCAGTGTTTAATGTATCATTATTTATTTTATAAATATATTTTATCGTTTAATTTACAATTTCACTCTGTCAACTTGATATTTTATAATGTAAACTATACTGACTGTATAGTAAACGTCTACAAAACAGGGAAAGGAGCCGTTTCAGCCGGGGTTCCATAGACCCCTCAAGCTTCTTTTTTACATTACCGTCAATAAATGTAGGTTAGCTTTTATCTTAATTGAACCCGGTAGATGATGCTACGGTCGGGTGCTAGGCTTATTTTAAAAGATTTCTCACATACCACCTGGGTATATGTTTGAGTGAATCCTTTGATAGTTTGGATTCATAATTGGAAACCGTAGGCGTGGGGCTGCAATCGGGTCTTAGGTTTATTAATTTTTTTTGCGTTTAAAAATACAATTGAAACCGGTAATAACCGATTTGGTGCAGACGAAGTTGCACGGGTCATCTAGTTATCTTATAAGTGTAGAAGGATTTTCTTTGCTTTTTGTCGCAGCACAACTAAGTGCGATTTTTCATGCGTAGTATAATCAAAATTAAGGCAAGACGCTGAGAGATCTGCACTCCCCTGAATTCACTTGTATCATGCCTGCTGATTTACCTTTAAAACACTACAAACTTGAAGGGAGTTATTGTGGCGATCGTTAATCATGAGCATATTGGTGGTAGACCCACCCTGAAGCTATTACTGGTTTCAATATGGATGGGTCGGCTCACTCGGGTTACTACCACCCGACCCATAGAGAACCGACGTGAATTAATAGTGCTTGCATTGTTGCGTTGCGTCCGGTCAGTGAGTGCGCCGAAGACTCGTTAGCTCAATAGGTTAGATCGCCGATATAAGCGTAAACATGACCATCGGAGGGCAGAGGTTCAAATTAGGCTGACGAGCTTTGATATAAAAAAAAGATCGGTAGTTATTGAGTACAGACGTTCCACTACCACAATGTATTACTGAATAGACTTTGCGAACCTGATATGCCTATATAGGTGATAGAAATCAAACGTGCACTATTTTTCCCAGTCATTTAGACGTAAAGTTATAGTTACTAAATTATAATGTTGAATTTAACTACAGTTTTTACTTCCATATATCTGAGAAACTTTTTAGGTGAAGAAACAGAGCTACTTGTTGTATTTCTACTAATCCTAACCTCGATCTTGAAAAATTATTAAAACATTTCAGCAGCACTGAAACTGATTCTTGGCTCCTAAAATGAACATTGTAAGTATTTAAGCATAATGTAACAAAATTGTACACAAAATTGGTATGAACTTAGAAATAGCAAATACAAGGTAATACGATCTAGACGTATATATCGATGGAAAGCAATGTGTTTTTAAACGCAATTTATTATAACAGAATAACATGAGAAGCCAGTAGTCGTTGAAAGAAGTCCGTTCTTTGCCGATATTCTGTTTATGAAGTAGTTTCGTCGGTGCTTTCGTTGTGGTGACCTGGTCCTCCAGGGCTTGGGCCTGAGTCGTCTGTCTCAACAGCACTGACCATCTGAGCTGCCACCATCAGAGACATGATGAAACCGAGTACCTGAAAATGACACATTTTTCTATTAATAACTTAAACAAGGTGTTTGACATTATAACAGCTACGATAGTTTGATTAGGTGTTATAAATATAGCTAATTACTTTTTCAAGACAAACCAAGTAATATCGTATAGTCGTGCCGAGAATTCCATGTTGCGTTTTAAAGGTTACCTACTTTTGCTATTCTATTTGCTAGGTGGCATAAGCTAGAATGAATCACCTATCCCCTTGGCACCTTAGTATGATGATTGTAATTTGTAAAGGTTATTGTCCTTAAAGCATACTATACTTGTTATAAGGTGAAACGAAGTTAATTTGTAATTCCGTGAGATGAATAACCATTACAATTAGGAAGAGCGAGTCTAAATACTAGACTAACAATTATTTATATATATTTTTGTAATAACTACTCAAAATATGGTTTTTTTTTTAATGTATTATAGTATTTTATTTATGGGTTAGTTTTGATATATATAATTACATTGATCAAAAAACATGGAAAACATAAACTATTATATTGTTAGTTATAGATATAGTTTAGCATTGATCTTGAATGTGCGGTGTGTACATAAGAGTCAGTCGGAATAAACGCTTTAGTGAACGGACGTCGGAGTTTTATTTTAAACAAATAACATATATATAACTAACATAAAAACTATTTAAATTAGCATGTTGCAATGACATGAAAGGGTAATTTATGTGAATCGACTAGGAAAGAATAAAAATAAGTAAAATATGCTCACCTTGAAGAATTTCATGTTGGTGTGAAGTGAGTAGACAAGGAACGTATCTGATCTGCACTAAGCGCTTCCTTCCTTATATACCAATCTTGAACAATATCTCACCCATCAGTTGCGCAAATAGTGTGTCATTAATTAATAAGACAAAGACATTTTTGGACAAAAGTATGTTTTTACAATTGTATTTTATATACATAATATAAACACCTGTTTTAAAACTGAAACTTATTGTAAATACTTACTTATAGTCCATTCAGTTCTTGGAAATATTCTTCGTCTTTGGCATGACGCAGGAATCAATAAAGATTATTCTGACAACTTTTATTTGAATTTGCCAAAAAACGCCATAAAATACGTAAATCTATACGGGTCGGTATATATAGTTAACAATGTTATTACTTTACAATTCCTTACTCGAAGTAGATAAATATCTTATGCCGAACTTACAGAGAGTAACACTGCAAAAGATGCTGTGTCAAACTATTTTTAAATTAAAAAAAAAATTGAGCCGTCACGGGTCGCCTGGCAGTTGTGAAACATAAAATTGTTTTATATAAGTTATATGTCTAAAAGAACAGATTATGACAGGAATCAGCTATGGCGTAAATAATATATATATATATATATATATAAATATATTTAGTCTGGCCATAAATACTGTTATAATTAAAAATAAACAAAATATTACATTTGAATTTGGAATCTGTCATTTTTATATTATTTTTTTATTATTTTTTTTTTATTTTTAAATTTTTTTATATTCATTAAATTTTCTCATTTTGGCGCCAATACATTGTACAATATTTTGCGATAATAAAATGGAGTGGGTGATAAAGAGATACGAATCGCTGTGATTGCATTACACAAAGTAGGTATGGATCCAAATGCAATATTTAGAACTCTCCATACGCTTGGTATTAGTAAAATGTTTGTGTACCGGACTATTAATAGGTACAATGTGAACCTCCTCTGTTTGTGACAGAAAAATATCTGGCCGTCCACGTAGTGTTCGTACGAAAAAGGTGGTCAATGTACTAAGGGAAAGAATTCGAAGAAATCCTGTCCGAAATTAAAAGATTTTATCTCGGGAGATGAAGATAACACCTAGAACCCTGTCGCGTATTTTAAAAGATGACTTAGCTTAGGACTTGCAGCCTATAAGAGACGTACTGGTCATTTCTTAACTGATAATTTAAAAAAGAATAGGGTGGTAAAATAGAAACAACTACTGAAGCGGTACGCAAAGGGAGGTCACAGAAAAATTTTGTTTACGGGTGAGAACATTTTTACAATTGAGTAACATTTTAACACACAAAATGACCGTATTTATATATATATATATATACGTATAAAACAATTTGAATCTTATGTTTATAGAGATAGAGTTGCAAATGCCTTTGAATATTTCGTTAATAGTGCAAAGTTCGTGTTTTGCGTCGTCACGTCGCGCCAAGCCAAAATCAGGTTTGCCCGCGCCTATAGATGTTTCACATCAAAAAAATCCTTTCTAAGCCAATAACATTTAAGGCAAACTTATTCTTCTGAAAACTACGTTCACTCGCCAATAATTTTACGATAATAATTCCAAATGTGGGGTAAATGTGCCCTGCTAACAACAGACTCGGGTCCACACAAAATATTATCGACGATATAACATACTGGCGAAAAGGGGTTTCACAAGCAGTATTTTTATAAGGAAGGACTTTTAGCCTTGAAGACATTTCGTTCAAGTGAAAAATTCTTCCAGATAAGCGACGCGTAGTGCTCCGAGTGCCAATAGATGTAACATCTAGGTTAATCTAGATTAATGTTAATAATTTCAATTTACAAATTATGAAATTTAATACTTTATCGACCGCTAGTTTATTAATCAGCTTTTTATCGGGGCCAAATAGAAACAGCCTTTTAATCAGTTTCCATGCTATTGTTATTATTAAATTATACTATAATAACAGAAAACTGACAATCAAACCGAACATACGAAACTCACACATACTCTCATGTAATGGTTTAGACCAGAGGTTCCCAGATTTTTTTTTCTCATAGACCACTTTTTAAATTTACCTGTTTCCCGTGGACCCTCTCAAGCTATATCTCTACCATATTCCCAAGTTTTAAAAAGTAACAGTCGCTGAGTTTCTTAAAATATTATCTGCCTACATTGATAGGTGAAATCAAGCCAACATTTTAGTCATTTGATTGAAGAAGGCGTTACTTTGCGGAAATCCATCATTAAATATTATAGTGGACGCTTCTTTGCACTTCCGATTGGAATTGATTGAACACTACTACGTCTAACTGAAACAAAAAGCAAATCAATTGATCAATATATATGTATATATTAATTATACAATATATTATTACTTTTTGCTGCAGTTAGACGTAGTAGTGTTCAATCAATTCCAAGCGGAAGTGCAAAGTAGCGTTCACTATAATATGTAACATTTTAGTCCACTATCGAAAGCAGATAAATTTACGTGAATCCCCGCTTACGAATTGTGAATCCCCATTTTTTTATCACGCAAACGTAGACCCCCGGTGAGCCCCGTGGACATCGGGGGCTTACCTGGACCTCTTTTGGGAACTAAGGGTTTTAGATTGAGAACAGCTGGCACCGTGGAAAATCTGCGGCTGACACGCCGGTCGAACGTGTGCATGCTATTGAACTGTCTGTAAAGTGCTAAATAATACAGCATAGAATTGATTTAAAACTTAATAAAACAGCACAGTTGTTCTGAGTTTTCACTCTTGCCTACAGTCCTTATGATTGTATCGACCTTTTTTTCTTTCAATCGCGATAAAAACATCTTTATATAAATAGGCAGAGACAAAACAGTTAAGTTATGGTTATGTGTTTTACTTAAGCGCATTCTTTATTAGTTACTTAATATATTTCCTATTAATAACTGTAATATCTTCTTCTATATTTATATATGCAGTGAGGAAACAGTTGAGAACATCTCCCTCTTCTGTGTCTCAGCCGATTTTCTTCATTCTTTTTTATTTTGTAGCTATCGATGAACTTTAATGTTATCAATGATGGTTAGGGTTTAAGTTTGGCTACTGGACGAGCACTCGTAATAAAAATAAGTTGATTTTAATTCATTTTACTTTTGGGGTATATATCAAGCCCCACCTAGTATAGCACGGAGTTTTAGTCACGTAGAGTACAAGGATTAATTTTATTTTTCTAAATACTCAGTGATATTGACTTACCCTTATGTAGCGTGACTTGATGACTAGGTAATTAATAACACCAATACCGTTTTAAATTCGTACGTCAAGATAAAACGGCATATTCAATGTCACGACGTCCGCCATTAATCGTACGGTTGAATCGTGCCGAGATCGTATCGTTCCCGTTTCGGAAGGCAAAGATTGTTATAAGGTCACATTAGGGTTGCCGAGGTTATGAAGTTACCTAACCTTGTATATTTTATTTGGTGTAAACTTAATTATAATACAATGAGTTTTTGGCGGGATTTAAAATATCATATAGTGGATTTTATATCTTAATCGTAATCTTGTATTATTTGGCTATATATTTTGTATTATTGGTGATATTTTACGAATTATGGTGTCATTGTTGTGCAGAAGTATAGTGGATGGGACATAATACCACGGAGCATTCAATCTGATTTGCCGCAAAAACTCCCTGGAAAGTTCAAACAAGGCGGCCACCATTTTGTTAGTTCATTGAAATTATCGCAAGAAACTTGTAATATGTAAGCTACTCGACAGTGGCAGTAATAATGTATTAGAAAGATTAGTTGACAAAAATAAAATAAATTAAGATACACAACCTTATAAATTTTGATTACAAACTAGTAAATAGTGGTGTTCAAGTACAACAAAACAAAGTAATATTATAAATGCGATTGTGGGTTTGTTTGTTTGCCACACTTTCATACATTAAATACTAAATCGATCGTAATGAAACTTTGCATACACGTTCTTGGGGGTACAGAAGACAATCTATTTTTCATCCAAAAATACTATTGTTCTCGAAGGATAGATACAATTTACATTAGCGCAAGTGTAACCGTAAGCAAGAGCTAGTAGAATAATAAATTCAAATAGTTATTTTTATACTTAGATTTATTTCAGTTATTTTGCGGTTAGTAAATCCTAAATACGTAATAGGACATCCTTCTAGCCATAACCTCATATCAGCATGCATTTATTTTATGTTAAAAACAAGTGAATGACCCGTGGAACCATCTACATATTCTGTGGACATTCTACTAAGGACATTTTCTACATCATAAACGATTGTAGAAATTTTAGAAAACTGCTTAATGTCGTCATCTTCGGCGGTAATCGCACCATAAAATCAGATCATTTGCTGTTTAGAAAACTTTTATAAAAGCATGCTATCTGTGACCGTTTTGGTTCAAAGGTGTGAGAATTAACTCCCAGGTAATGGCGAACGGTTTGCTAGTGGGATAGTAAGGGCTGACATCAAATCGAACAATACTTCGGAACATTTTAAAAATCGTTTAATTTCATAAATTTACGTGACAACCCTAAACAGGGACGGTACGATAAAACGTTTATGCTAATTTCAGTACAGTTTATGTATTAGACATTCGATATTTATTGGTCGATGTAAAAATTTTGCTGTAAAGTATATACTGTAGGTCGCTGTATCCGTCGATAGATAACGTTAGGAATAACTGTGTTTTAACCAATGGACGAGTAAATGCTTTATTAGCAGATAACAGAGAGGTTTTAATATATTGTTAAGGTATATACATGCATATATCAGGGTGCTTTTCTGAAGTGGAAACTTCTTTAGGCGCGTTTGGCAGTATTTTTGGTCGGAGATAAATTTGTAATTTCGTGTCATGACATGCTAGTAAGTGTGACCAGCCGTATTGCGCTTGCGCGGTTTGTGTTGCATTAGTGGCACGTAGTATAGGGGCCTGTGTATATGTAATATTGATATTTTGCTGCTCATTATAGTTTTGACTGATGAATATACTTTACAAAAATGTATATAAATATTGCTCCGAGTGCCAATAGATATGAAAACCACACTAATGTAAATAATTTCAATAAACAAATTCTGAAATTTCAACATTGTCGCTCAGACTATAATTAATTTAAAAATTCAAAAGAGAACACAGTTATTTCACAGTTTTGAGTTGTCACTTCTGTCGACAGTCCTTCTGACTGCATCGACTTTTTTTATACAACTATTTTTATTATTCGATCCCGAAAAGACATTTTGTTGGAAATATGTAAAAAAAAAATGTGACTGAAAATTTGAGCCCGTAAAATTAACCCTGAGAACTCTCACAGAGCGTGAGGAGATATCCTACTTAACTTTGTTTTTTTTTTAATTTTTATACCTCGCTGGCACTTTATGCTATCATATCGTTCGAAATTACTCAGGATTGAGTACTCTGTAGTCTTCTAAGGACATGAATCCCAAGGGCAAGGACATTACTACTACACGTCCTGGGTATATTTTACAAGCTTCACGTCAAAGCCTATCTCTCTTTATGTTTAGTATCTACATGTGCCATTAGGTGTGATTGTGGTTAGGAACATTAATGTGTGAGTATAAAACTACGTCGCTAGCTTGCTAGCATGTCGTTGACGCGAAATCATAAGTATATGTCCTGCCAAAAACACCGCTCAACGCAACTAAAGAAGTTTTAGAAACGAAAATTGCAACCAAACCACAGTTTTTCGTAAAATACAACAAAACGCTATCTCGTTCGAAACTTACCCACAGAGACGTTGAAATATGTGAACTACCGTTTATTCAAAGCGATCCGCGGTAGAACTTTACACTGATACACGTACGGGGAAGTCAAAGTAAAATATCTAGTAAACGCCGCATTGTTTCCCTTTCTGTAAAGTTTTACTGAATTAAACATCTGTTAGAATCTTTAAGAGCTGGTATGATCTGCTTCTATGTTTAAATATAGTGTTTGCCGTAGATAATGCATTGGGAGAATGCATTAGTCTGTACATGTGAAGTAAACTCGAGTTTATATTTCTGCTGTGAAAACTGCTTTAGGCGCGTTGAGCGGTATTTTTGGCAGGGGATAAATTCGTAATTTCGCGTCATGGCATGCTACGTAAGCATGACCGGTCGTATTACGCTTGTGCGGCTTGCCTTAGACTAGCGACGCGTATTATGGGGACCTGTGTACATGTAATATTGATATTTTGCAGCTTATCGTACGTCTGATTGATTAATAGACTTTATAAAAATGTATATCATTATTGCTCTGAGTGCCAATAAATATGAAAACCACACTATCCGTACTATTGACTTAATACTGACTACATGGGGTATTACTAATGACCTGACACGGCATTGGTCGAAGTTATCGGCCTATCGTAGATTGGCTGTAATGGTGTAAAAGGCGAGTCGTTCGAGGCATTAGGAGATTATCGCTCAAACAGTTGAGCTAGTCACATCTACGCGATGGTACGAACGATGGTTCGTGGTAACTATATTAGTGTTGTATTTCTGTATCTGCTAACGTATTATTTGATTGTTCTTGGTGGACTGGACCTGATCTGACATATCGGAGGAGCTGGCGTGTAAAGGACGTGGTGAAACGTGAACCTGAGTCATTCTCGTGTGAAGCGTTGGCCCATCCGTATCGAGTATGATATATAGCTCTGTTCAGTAGTGTGTTGCTGAATCGGCTAATTGAGGTTAAAGCGTTTTTATTATTATATTTGATTGATAATTGCTAATATTACTTATTACATAAATATTTAATCCTATTTATTAGTAAATTATTTAAATCTAATAATGAGATAAAGTTCATATAATTAAATACAGTTATTTTATTATTATTATATCAATGTCCAACAAGCGAGCGAGTTGGTTTTATAGCGATTTGAAAATTGCGTTCAACCGCAGACCAGACGGACGGACAGATTATTATTTCATAATATATAATATTCCAGTACGTCCGCAAATTTTGCGGTTACAGCTACGCAAACGACTAAAATGGTATTAATCGAGCCAATAAATATGCTGTGCAGAAGAAAAAAAATAACAACAAAATACTTTCTCCTTTGAGATTGTGGTAATTGTCATTTAATTACCGACTGTGAGGGAGAAACAAAAAATAAACCTGGAGGACTCTTAATGGCCACCAATTTTCCGGTCTGTGATCGCGAAACCGTTTTGTCCGGAAACATTGTTCTAGTAATCATTAATAAAGATAAATTATAAGTATATATCTTGTCGTCATTCCGATAAGTTTTGCAAGCAATTGTAATAATTAACTTTTCGAACGTGTCTCATAGACTTAATAATTACAATTTAAGCATACATTTTTTGGCGGGATCTTTGTCTGTCTTGTAATGTATATTTTATTCATGATCTTCTGTTATTTGACTCTGTATTTTGTAATATTGGTTGTTTTATGTAATATAGTTCGGTTATTGTGCATAAGTGAAGTGGATGGGAAATAATATCAAGGAGCATGGGTTCTGAGATGCTACAAAAACTCCATGGAAAGTTCTAACAAGGAGCCGCCATCTTGTTAGATCATTAAAATTATCACAGGACACTTGCAATATTATTATCAAGTCGACAATATAGCAGTATGGCAAAAATAAAATAATAAATACATTACTTATATAATTAATTATTATAGAAATTATAGTACACGTTAAAAGTATTTTCAGTCATCCCTTTAAATAAGAAAAATTATGGTTTTTTTAGATATATATTTTTGACTTATTAAAATAAAATGCCAAAAAATTATATGCATAGAGGATAGGCAAAATTATAAACTTGATACACTTCAAAATCAAAAAATATTTCATTCGATTTATGTCTTGAGGAGGCGCTTATGAACGTCAAGGCTGCTGCGGAAAACAACCCAGTCATCGAGAAGAACCGGCAAGAAACTCGAACTTGTTTCTTTTATATATATAGCTTATAAAGATATTTTTTCTATTATAGTCAGTAAATCTAAATATTGATCTAATGATTATAATGGAAATAAGTAAAATAATACTGGGAATAATAAATAAAAGAGCATAAGATATTAGTATTTATATGATTCTTTAAATTCGTGTTACAAAGTTGCAAGTTGTTTCTATTTTTAATTCGCTAAATTGTGTCCAGTTGGCAACACTAACCAATGTGAATCAGTCGTGCCGATGGACAGTTAGTCTATTAGTTATTGCATTTGTTTTATTAAAAATTAATTCAGTTGCCGGAATAGTATCAAAAATATTGTACTGGCTTCGACTTTAATTTTCCTGTTTTAGTACAAATAAATATATTTTTGTTAATAAACTTATAATACCTATAATTTTAGGAACATGACCCAAAAGTATTTATTAAGCAAATTGTAGATGATTATAAGTCACACCGAACGATATACCGTAGTCCTATAAAAATGTCAATCGCTCATATGTCCCTACTATTGAGCGCTACATTGAAACACAACACAACTAATATATATGATTATGGTACATATATTGTACATAAGCGCATAATTTAGTGGACCATTCGAGATTATAAATGTGTTACAATAATAGATTCATCTCAATAAATCAGTTGGGTACTAACTAATACAGGAGCGAGCTATGGTGTCGAATGCATGTTTATATTCAAAATTGTTATCATTTTATTCCTTTAATTTCTTGTTACGAAAAGGCAGAGCAGAAGCAATGAAATCCGATAAAGAATAAAATGCGAGTCCAAGCAAAGCTGCAATGTGAAATTGTAAAGCGCTTACAATGAACAGTAAACTATTCAAATGCTGATTTAATTTAAAGATATTCTGTTTCTTCAAGAAGACCTTGGTTATATCTGAACGGTTACTACGGTTATAATGGGTATATCAGATGTAGAATTTATTTACTTGACTTCTACCATCGCGCTGAGGTAGACAGAAGAAACTGAATATAATTTTTACTATAATTACACGGTCACTTATTTTACACGTGATCACTCCAAATATTATACTATGAATTATTTTGAAAGCTATGTTGACTATAGAAATGTCTGAATTTGATAATCATTATATTCGAGGACTAAATTTCGAAACAGATTATGAATTATTTAGACAGATAAGCTAAATATCGTAAAAGCGACTAGTACTAAAAACAATCATAAATTAGCCTACCTATGATTCAGGCTCAATAAGATCGATCTCAATGCATATTACCGATTTGCCGGATAGTAAGTTCAAGCACCACATTAAGTAAATTTTGATATCAGACGTCTATTGTAGAGTGGAGTAGAGAGATTACGTGAACGGTAAAATATGGTAAAAATTATTGTAACTACAGTAACTTGGTCTAAGTTGTTTCTGAAGCGTTAATGGCTTATTTGATAGCGTGTTCGGACACCGCGTCGACAGACGTAGGTTCGAATCCTAGCAACTGAGTTGGATCGGTGATGAAAAATATCGTGATAAAATGGTGGTAGGGCTTTTTTTAAGTCCGCCTGGCTAGCGATTACCTTCAAGTTAATTCAATATCAAGATTTAAATTATTTATTTATTTACAATTGTGGACAATGCAACATTCAACGGTTCGATGAATAATATGACAACAATACCAACAAGGAGAATGCTCGACTGAAAACCTACATCGCTTTATCACATCAATACAACTTACACTATAACGTAATTTTATGACGTATCATTAAATATTGATAAACTTTTGAGTAAGAATTAGAAGAAGAATAAATGAATAAGTGAAAATGAATTCATATATAAAAACTAAAAAAAATTAAATTAACCTATGGAAAAGAAAACAAGATGGCAAATATAATCAAAAATAAAGAAAATTGAGACATAAGAAGAAAGAAAGGAAATGTCTTTATTGCTGGATAACATCAAAACAACAAGATGAACATATACATACACAGCGTATTAAAATATCCAACAAAGGCACCCTCATTCAGCTAAGTGCTGCAGCACAACTGGATGGTACTGCAGCGCTGATTTTCAATGGGGGCCCAAAGTAATTTACGGACGTGTAGTCAGTGTTTTGACAATAAATATAACAGAACTTATAACATGTAAACAGCAAACAACAACAAAAAAAAAACATAATTTACTGAATGTTATTCAAATAGTCAAGGATAAATTTAAATGACGTTTCTCCAAATAAATTCAAATTTGTTTTAAACTGTGTTTTTAAAAGTTCGCTTGGTAAAGCTCCCGCGGGACATATGAGTACGTCGGCGTTAAATTTTTAATTTCTCACAACTGTCTAGACACAGCTAACTCTTTACTACTAGCCAGTACGAAAGAGTAAACAAGTTTGATGGAAGCAAAATAAATTTGCGTTCATTTTTAATATACATCCTATTAATGTTACAAATGAAAATGTATCCATGTTTATTATATTTTTCAGTAAAATTATTGACTGGCTTGTGAAAAAACTTTACAGTAATAAAATCGAAATCAAAAATATTTCATTCGATTTAGGTCTTGAGGAGGCGCTTATGAATGTCAAAGATGCGACCGGTTCGAAAAACACCCAGTCATCGAGAAGTGTTAACTCATTCGACTACAGTGGACTGTATGTCTTCATGAGATACCGGAAGTAATATAAATAAAAAATACAATCTACTCTGGTGAGATAGATGCCTCAGGTCTAAGCCCAGGAGGACCAGGCTACAAGGAAAGCACCGATGATACTACTTCATAAACAAAATATCGCCAAAGAATAGACTTCTTTCAACGACTACTGGCTTCTCATGTTATTCTGTTATAATAAATTGCGTTTAAAAACACATTGCTTTCCATCGATATATACGTCTAGATCGTATTACCTTGTATTTGCTATTTCTAAGTTCATACCAATTCTGTGTACAATTTTGTTACATTATGCTTAAATACTTACAATGTTCATTTTAGGAGCCAAGAATCAGTTTCAGTGCTGCTGAAATGTTTTAATAATTTTTCAAGATCGAGGTTAGGATTAGTAGAAATACAACAAGTAGCTCTGTTTCTTCACCTAAAAAGTTTCTCAGATATATGGAAGTAAAAACTGTAGTTAAATTCAACATTACAATTTAGTAACTATAACTTTACGTCTAAATGACTGGGAAAAATAGTGCACGTTTGATTTCTATCACCTATATAGGCATATCAGGTTCGCAAAGTCTATCCAGTAATACATTGTGGTGGTGGAACGTCTGTACTCAATAACTACCGATCTTTTTTTTATATCATAGCTCGTCAGCCTAATTTGAACCTCTGCCCTCCGATGGTCATGTTTAAGCTTATATCGGCGATCTAACCTATTGAGCTAACGAGTCTTCGGCGCACTCACTGACCGGACGCAACGCAACAATGCAAGCACTATTAATTCACGTCGGTTCTCTATGGGTCGGGTGGTAGTAACCCGAGTGAGCCGACCCATTCATATTGAAACCAGTAATAGGTTCAGGGTGGGTCTACCACCAATATGCTCATGATTAACGATCGCCACAATAACTCCCTTCAAGTTTGTAGTGTTTTAAAGGTAGATCAGCAGGCATGATACAAGTGAATTCAGGGGAGTGCAGATCTCTCAGCGTCTTGCCTTAATTTTGATTATACTACGCATGAAAAATCGCACTTAGTTGTGCTGCGACAAAAAACAAAGAAAATCCTTCTACACTTATAAGATAACTAGATGACCCGTGCAACTTCGTCTGCACCAAATCGGTTATTACCGGTTTCAATTGTATTTTTAAACGCAAAAAAAATTAATAAACCTAAGACCCGATTGCAGCCCCACGCCTACGGTTTCCAATTATGAATCCAAACTATCAAGGGATTCACTCAAACATATACCCAGATGGTATGTGAGAAATCTTTTAAAATAAGCCTAGCACCCGTCCGTAGCATCATCTACCGGGTTCAATTAAGATAAAAGCTAACCTACATTTATTGACGGTAATTTAAAAAAAAAGCTTGAGGGGTCTATGGACCCCCGGCTGAAACGGCTCCTTTCCCTGTTTTGTAGACGTTTACTATACAGTCAGTATAGTTTACATTATAAAATATCAAGTTGACAGAGTGAAATTGTAAATTAAACGATAAAATATATTTATAAAATAAATAATAATAAATTAAACACTGAACGATCTGGGATAATCAAGTTAATAAAAGTTAATACATCAATAGGAAATCCTTGAGTTGGTTTGCTATTGAAATGAAAATTGTATGTATGTATACATTATATACACTCTCTTTCTCTCACTTTTTATCTGTCACGTCACCTAACCAAATACATAGAATCTGCACATGCACAATACGTAAAAATAAAATTAAATAATCATCTCTACCACTTACTTTATCATAACTATTTTCAACTTGTATTAAAACTTCATCACATTCCATTGTATTGAAGGAAAATACAGATATGAAAAAGGTATGAGCGTCGCGTCGATATGTCAACTGTCACTTGCCTGTTACTATTTGTCTAAGAGCTAGCAACGGTTTCGAGAACGAATTAGAGGCAATAAGCCAGTTTTTTATATATTTTTTTGTTCTTCCGAACAACGTGCGGGCTACCTGGCTGCCGGTAAACGTTGCGTTTATTTGTGCATATCGCACCTTTACAGACAAAAATATTGAGTTTTAAATAATTTTACGATATTTTTTTTCACTAACATTGAAACTCTATTAAAACGTGAAATTATTATTGCCAGACAATTTTGTTGTTGACAATAATGTTCCTGATGATATTTTTTGTAAATAAAGATAAAAGTAATTTCAAACCATGTTGGGATAGCCGTAACGATGAACGGTTTGGTAGGTAGTAGAGCCATGCTAAAGCTATTACTGGTTTCAGCATTGAATGGGTCGGCTCTGTGTCACAGAAAACTGACGTAAAGTAACAGTGCTGGCATTGTTGCGTTTCGTTCGGTCAGTGAGAGCGCCGGAGGTTCACCTCCCCTCCCGTCAACCTTCCCTCCTCCCCCTCCCCTCAACCCTCCCCTCTCCCCCTTCCCTCCAAACATAGGCTGGCAACGCACTTGCGACTCCCCTGGTGTTGCTAGTATCTATGAACGGCAGTGATCACTTAACATCAGGTGACCCGTCTGTTTGTTTGCCTCCTATGACATAAAAAAAAGAAAAAATCTTAATATCATAATGGTTAATAAAATGAAATATGTTCTTTGCAATGGAAAAAATAAAATGGTTTGAAATTATTGATGATTATGAAATTAATGATAAATTGTGTGCATATAGCATATGACAAAAACTGTGATAAATTCATGTTTTTAATATCGTTTAAAAATTACTGAAAAAAAAAGTTCCTAAAATTATTTATAAATCAAAATTTTGACCTGTAAAGGTGTGATGCGCATTAAAACACAACGTAACCGGCTACCAGGTATCCTGAACTCTGTTTGGAAGGGCATAAAGAAAAATATATTAAAGAACCAGCTTTTCTAAAATTCTCGTTCTTCCAACGTTGCTGGCTCTTATACTAAGGTGTCGCAAAAAAGTCTAGTTACATTAACTACAAATTTTTGTCTTTCGTTATCCTGGCGAACCCCTTGCGTTTTATGAGACAACAAGTATCCTAGATGTAACCTTGTAATATTAGTTATTACTGTGTCAAGTTTCGTTAAAGTCGGTTCAGTACTTTCAGCGCGACGCGTGTTCACAGGGACAGACAGACAGACAAAAATTGTAAAAGGATTATTTTTGGCTTCTATATCGATAACAAAGTCTACCCCGATCAAAATTTTCAAAAAATATTTAATGTACAGATTTGGCTTTGTTACAGTTTTATTATAATAATAGCCGACCCGTGCCCACTTCGTTGGGCGGTAATAGGCATTATCAAGCTACAACTTTTCTCTAGAACTCAATCATAAATATCTCATAATTAAGGCAGCGTTCGTAAGAAATGTTTTCGTTCGACCATTTTTCTCCGACTCCCCAGATATTACCCCCTACAACCTCACAAACTTTACCTCTTTGTAATATTAGTATAGATTATAGATAATATAATTAGTTAATAGCTTCTGCCCGCGACTTTGCACGCGCGGAATAGTTATTTTGGGCTAAGACGCAGCGGTAACTCTCAAAAGGAAAAATACCCCGATTTTAAAACATTTTTCATTGTTGCTCCGCTCCTATTGGTCTTAGCGTGATGATATATAGCTTATGACACTCATAAATAACGTGGCTTTCTATTGGTAAAAGGATTTTCAAAATCGGTTTAGTAGTTCCTGAGATTACCCCCTACAATGTCACAAACTCACAAACTTTACTTCTTTATAATATTAGTATATAGATTATAGCCCCTGCCCGCGACTTCGTCCGCGTAGTAATAGTTACTACTCTGGGCTAACGCTGATGACACACAGCAGAAACTCTCAAAAAGAAAAAAACATCTCGATTTTGAAACATTTTTCATCTGTGCTCCGCTCCTATTGGCCTTAGCGTGATGATATATAGCCTATAACCATTCTCGATGAATGAGCTATATAACACTGAAAGAATTATTCAAATAGGGCCAGTAGTTCCTGAGATTACCCCTTACAACGCCACAATGTCACAAACTCACAAACCCACAAACTCACAACGTCACAAACTTTACCTCTTTATATATTATTAGTATTAGTATAGATAGATTATACCGAAAGATTACATCTATATGTAACTATTTTAATATATACTTTATTATACTACCTGAGGGTGTCTAAGAATAAAATACTCCAATGTTTAGGATTAAAATACTGAATTCAACGCGGCATGACATGAGTCATTTTCAACAAATACGTTATTACGTTAACAACCATTCTTAAGTTTAACTTTTTTTTTTGCGAAATACCTATAAGTATTGTACTGTACGTAAGTATTGTGTTATACAGATGTTGTGGTGAAACATAACCTAAAAAGTTAAAAATTTTAAATAAGCATTAATACATATCAGTACATAGTATATAACAACGTCCTCTACCGTGACTGTCTGTCTATCTGTTCGCGATAAACTCAAACACTACTGAATGAATATTCATCCGATTTTCACTAGTGGATAAAGTAATTCACGAAGAACATTTTGGTATATAATTTCTCAAGGATTTTTTTATAATCAGGGCGGAACAACGTCTGTCGTGCCCGCTATTCAAAAATAAAATAGGATATGACAATTTACCCTGCCTGTATGTATATAGTATGGTACTTATGTTTTTCTACCTACAATAATTTTTAACATTTGGGTTGACACCGACTCCAAATAGTTTTCAAACTATATTTTAGTAACTTGGGCGAACTTTATAAAACTTTTTTAACATCAATGCATAGCTTAAAACACACGTAAAATATACTGCAACTTTTGAAATGGGCAATGCTTTGATTGAGGAGATAGATCGATTAATATAGTTCACACATGTCGCACTGCGCTGAGGTCTGGCGCTTGCCTAAGTAGCTTTAGTTGGCAGATATCGCATTAAATTGCCTCAATATTAACATGCATCTTCCTATTTAAGCTTGTGTAAGCGATAACGATGCTTTAGAGTAAGTATTATTGAAATAAACATAATATAAATAAATAAGTATACATCTGATAGAAATATTAGTAGAAAGTAGTAATAAACAAGAATTTTGTGGCAACGAAAGGCAACTAGTAGCTAGCACCATTATACAGTTGCGTCATATATGTAGATACATGTCATGCTCTCAATACGATTATGTTACTACAACCTCGTCATAATATTTGTACTGTAGATATTGGACCAACTCTGCAAGTGCTTGCAACGGACAATGATCTAAAACATAGAGAAACAATGTTCAGAATAATTTGTATTAATCCTTGCTTTGTAGTAAAGATGTAGAACATCTCCAAGGTGACACAATGAAGTGACGTCAATAAAATTTAATATTAAGTCAGGTGCAGCGAAAACTTATACAAAAAAAAAATATTATACAAGAAACAATTGTAATAGAACAATAGATCTGTATTTATCCAAAAACGTTTGTATCTATGTGTCTTAAATGACACAATATTTGTGCAAGTGATGAGTGAGATATTGTTCAAAATTGGTATATAAAGGAAGAACTGCTTGATGCAGATCAGATACGTTTCCATATCTACTCACTTCACATCAACATGAAATTCTTCAAGGTGAGCATATTTTACTTCTTTTTATTATATCCTAGTCGATTCGCAGAAATATACCTTTCCATGTCATTGCGACATGCTATTTTAAATAGTTTTTATGTTAGCAATATATAATAGTCTATATTAGTTTTATAGTTTCCATGTTTTTTGATAAATGTAATTATGTATATCAAAACTAACCCATAAATATAATACATTAAAAAAAATCCATACTTTGAGTAGTTATTACAAAAATATATATAAATAATTGTTAGTCTAGTATTTAGGCTCGCTCTTCCTAATTGTAATGGTTATTCGTCTCAAGGGATTACAAATTAACTTCTTTTCACCTTATAACAAGTATAGTATGCTTTGAGGATAATAACCTTTACAAATTACAATCATCATACTAAGGTGCCAAGGGGATAGGTGATTCATTCTAGCTTATGCCACCTAGCAAATACAATAGCAAAAATAGGTAATCTTTAAAACGCAACATGGACTTCTCGGCACAACTATACGATATTACTTGGTTTGTCTTGAAAAACTAATTAGCTATATTTATAACACCTAATCAAACTATCGTAGCTGTTATAATGTCAAACACCTTGTTTAAGTTATTAATAGAAAATTGTGTCATTATCAGGTTCTCGGTTTCATCATGTCTCTGATGGTGGCAGCTCAGATGGTCAGTGCTGTTGAGACAGACGACTCAGGCCCAAGCCCTGGAGGACCAGGTCACCACAACGAAAGCTCCGACGAAACTACTTCATAAACAGAATATAGGCAAAGAACGGACTTCTCTCAACGACTACCGGCTTCCCATAAAGTTTATAATGTGTCTATTTGTTATTATAATTTGCAATTGAAAGTTACGTGTCACTCTATGAGTATATAACTCTAGATCATATTATTTTGTATTTGCTATTTCAAAATTCAAACCAATTCCTTGTATAATTTTGTTACATTACAGCTTTCCATAATGTTTAAATTGTAGCTCTACAATATAATAAACGGCATTTAAAAAATTACATTTTTATTACCTTAATTCATCATACCTCTAGATCGTATTAGCTTTTATTTACTATTTCAAAATGAATACCAACTCCATGTACAATTTTGATACATTACACTAATACATACAACGTTCATTTTGTAATATACTCTAATGGCTACTCTATACTAGAATATACATTAAAGAATTAGCTTTAAAGCTGTTTAATGGTTTTTATAATTTTTTAAGGTTGAGGTTAGGTTTAGTAAAAATATGAAAACTAGTGCTATTTCTAACCTAAAGAGTTTCTTACCATTATTTACATATTGATCCACTCTATATTTATTGACACCCAAACCTGCTTGACATGGCGCTTAAACTCATAATCCGGTGAATCGGTAATATCCTTTGGGACTTTGTTGTGAAACTAAACACTATTCCCTAAAAAAACTGTTACTGGTTTTACTATCTAAGTCTTAAACATAGAACAATCAGTTTGTTACAGTTTCTAGTCTTTAGATCATGCCGGTTCTTTACGAAATTCAGCTTTTCAAGGTTCTTGTGGACATACATTATCAAGAATAGAGTTAAGTCACAAAAACTCTCATCAAGTTTCCAATGTTTTCACGAGAGATTAGAAGGCCGGTATGATAAAAGTGAGTCCAGGTAGATTCTAGATATTTCAATACGGCATCAAAAAAATTAAAATTTTTCTACACTTAAGTAACTTTTTTAACGAACCATAAGTAACTATTTCATTATGTTCCTTAATTAAAATTCAGATTTCAAATATAAAGAAAATAACATGAGTCATTTTCAGCAAGTACGCTATTATGTTAATAAAAACTTCCGGTTATTGGAAATATCGTAATGAAACCATATCAAGATGGTAGAAAAAATTTAATGCATTATCCTTAGCAACCATCCTTAAGTTGACTGACATTCTTTTGTCAAATTCCTGTGAGTATTGCGATATACTGTTATTGTGGTGAAACGTTGAAATCTATAAATAACCATAAATGGATATCAGAAATAAAATAGGATATGATACTTAGCTCCGCCTGAATCGCGACCATTATGCAGCACATGCAATAACCGCCATAGTGGCACGCTTAAGACGTGTTTCAGACTCAACAGATGTAGGTAGACCCGGTGATTAAACGTACTCTACGGGGTTTGTATCGGACTGGGTCACGATTACTATGTCCATGATGATAAACCCGTTACAGTAACTCTTTTTTTAATAAGTTACATTTCGATATCAGCCGTTGTATACCGACCGGTCGGGAGGTTTACAAGCTAACATAACAGCGGCAGTCGGGGAAGGAGTGCCAGTCTCTCAGGCTAGGCGTCACAGTTGTTCTAGAATTATGGATTCTGCTATGGTTACCGTCCGGTACAGTGTTTTTACTTGGTCTTGTTATTAATTGAACAAAAATACTTTTTGTACATTTATAGGAAAATAAAAAGTGTAACTCTTGGATACCAAGTCGGGTCAGTTCTCTCATGACCTTATTATTTTAAATTTTCTGATATGGACCAGATATACTGCGACTAATTAAAAATAGAACGTTAGCGTGTTCTTATAATAAAAATTCATTTTTCTTCATTTTCAAAGATGGAGTGGTAGCAAAAGGAAGTTAGTGTCTCAGTTATCGCGTTGCGCTATTGTGCCTACGCGACAACAGAGATTTTCAACATCTTGAAAATTTGAAAATAACACTATGGTATTTTTATTGTACTATACAACGGTACACTGAAGATTCAAGCTTCGAAGGCCGTAAGAGGAGCAACCGACCTCACACAGCTAGAACACCAGCGATGATCTAATTACGTATATATGAAATTAAATCAAAGTATTTATATATGATTTCAACACAAGCGTTAGATTTAAAAGTTATGAATACAATAGTAGTTACAATTCATTTTCGTCGAGAACTCTCTTTCGTTAATTAGCACTTCTGATATAAATCATTATTTGCATTGTTATGGGTAAAATAAAACACTGACTCTAATTGAGTTTAATTCAGTTTGCGGAATATTACAAACACTTATTGAAAGATATGAAATAAAAAACAGTTGTAATTTTTTTTATCCCAAAGGGCAACACACAGGCAGACGGCTTATCTGATGTTAAATGGTTACCGTCGCCTATGGACAACTGCAACAACAGGGGCGTCACTTTTATATTGCCGACCTTGAAGAGCGTGTTTCAATCCCTTTTTGAAGAGCCCCATGTCATAACCCTGGGGAACACTGTAACAGGTAACTCATTCCATAATGCCAAAGCCAACGCCGCTTACGATTGTTGTCATTTTGCTGGGCTTTAGAGTATGTGGATGAGCAACCAGCCAGTTGCGGGTGGTGCGAGTTTGGAAGGGTAATAAAGACACTCTCCGTTATACATGCGATAGAGAACACACAGAGATCCAATGTATCTGCGAAATTCTAATGACTCTAGATCGCATGTCAATTCAGGATCATCAATAATGGGAATAGCTCGCCTTTGCACGGAGTCTACAGGAGAAAGCTGGTAGGCAGGCGCACCAGATGTGCGAGCAGTACTCCATATGAGGACGTACTTGCGCCTTATAGAGCACAAATCGTTGCTTTGGGGTGAAGTACCGTTTTGACCGGTAGAGGATGCCTAGCTTCTTAGTTGCCAATTTGGCCTTACTTTCCAAATGAGACCGGAACTGGACATCACTCTATATGAGAACACCAAGGATTCCGATATTGCTAGAGATGTTCAGAGAAATGCCCTGAAACTTAGGCGCTATGAAAAAAGGGGTTTTAGTAAATATAGGGCAATATAATCGGTCTTCCCGTGTTACGCAGAAGATCAGTTTTTATTTATCTGAACTACCCTAGATACAGCATTAAAATAACACAAAATTGCGATGGTCTAAAACAAAGAGATCGATTATAAGAAACTTTAAACTTAATACATATATTTAAATGAAATGAAATCAAAAATCTTTATTTAGTTTAGGCCCTTATGCAGACAAAATTACCACCGGTTTGGAAAACAACCCAGTCATCGAGAAGAACCGGCAAGAAACTCGATCGGATACATACATTTTAACATATATATATATTTGGAATACATTATACGTTACAATACCGTTTTTAGTGGATACATAGACAGAAGTCAATTCCAGACATCACCATCGTTCACATATTGATCCACTCTAATAGTAGCCTTTCGACATTAAAACCCGCTTGACATGGCGCTTAAATTTACAGTCCGGCATATCGGTAATTCGTTTTGGGACTTTATTGTAAAACCTAACACTATTACCTAAGAAACTATTACTGGTTTTGCTAAGTCTGAAACATGGGACGATCAGTTTGATACAGTTTCTAGTATTTAGATCATGCCGGTCCTTTACAAAATGCAGGTTTTCAAAGTGTTTACGGACATACATTAAATTATCAAGAATGTATTGGGGGGGTAGAGTTAGGATACCGAATTCCTGATACTTCATTTTTAATGATTCTAAAATAATAAAATAATATAAAATATCGACTCAATTTGAAAATATGTATATATGTGTGTCCGTTACTTACCAAGATGTCTTTTTTGACTTGGGTATCGTTCAAATCGTTAGTTAATAGCCTAGAAAACATTAAAGATTTTTTTTATATGTTGTATGTTTTACTAGTAAATACCTTGAATATTTGAACAATATTATTTTTTACTATAAGCATAAAGGGTTTCCATTAGACGACTTTCCTTAAGTAAATCATTTCGCAGTGTTGTTATTTTAACACATTTCGTAAATATCTGGCTTAGGAATTTCATGAATCTTAATTTTTATACTCCATACAGTCAGTCTTGCATTAAGCTACGATGTGGCCTAATATGGTAATTTGCTTTGTGGCAGATTTCTAGCTGGAAGATGTTACCTAGGCAATAAAAACGCTGTAACAACACGCCATGGCTTCAACCAGATTACTGTAACCTCGTCTTTATATTTGAACTAAAGATAATAGATCACCTCTACAAGTGCTTGCAATATACAATGCCATAAAGAGAAAGTTGACAGAATAATATGTATTGTTCCTTGCTTCGGACTAAAGACGTAGAACATTTCCAAGGTGACACAATCGATCGACGTCGATACATTTCAATATTAAACCAGGTGCTGCGGAAAATTATATGAAAATCGTTTTAGAATAAGAAATACTATTGTAATAAGACGTATATCTTAATATATATATTTCTTGTGTGCGTGTGTATGTGACTGAACTCCTCCTAAACGACTGGACCGATTTTGATGAAATTTTTTGTGCGTGTTCGAGTGGATCCGAGAATGGTTTAGATTCACAATTGGAACCGGTAGGTGGCGCTGCGGTTGACATTTAGGATTTTTTTTATTATCAAGGCAGGACAACGTCCGCCCGGTCCGCTAGTATATATATAATATCTAAATAATAGACTCTGCAGTTGTCCGAAAATGTTTGTGTCTCTTTGTTTTATAATGACACACTGTTTGCGCAACTAATGGGTAAGATATTGTTCAAGATTGGTATATAAAGGAAGAACTGCTTAGTGCAGATCAGATACGTTTCCATATCTACTATATTTAAATTATAACAACATTGTAGAAAGATTATCTACAAAGATTTTTAATAATCAAGATTCAAATGAGGATTATGACGGTTTGTTTGACATCATAAGGACTGAATTTAATAAACACAGCCCAAAAAAAGTTATTAGTGTAAAACAAAAAAATAGCTTTAGTGAAGGGGCTACCTTAGGAATTAAAAAAAGTAGTGATCGACTATACGATCTGTATTATAGGAGATCATTAACTAGCAATGAATCCTTTCATGCTTATGTCAGAAATTATTCAAAAATTTTTAAGCGTGTCTATGTAACTGCTAAAGCTAAATTTTTAAGAAATAAAGTTCTTGGATCTTGTAATAAGACCAAGACTGTCTGGCATATTATAAATAAAGAATTAGGAAAAACCAAAATAAATGATAATTCGCATAATCTGAATGTTGACGGAGTACATCTTTCAAACAGTTCAGAGGTAGTAACTGTTTTCCAAGATTATTTCTCTAACATACCTTTACAGGTAACAAAAAACATTACTTCATCAGCCCATGGTGCCGTATCGTCACTAAAAAATCTCAGTGTACCTATAAATTCAAAATTTAATTTCACATCTATTAGTGCAGATGAAATAATAAGGACTTTTAAACTCTTAAACATAAAACATACCGAAGACATTTGGGGAATGTCGGTAATAGTAGTACAGTCCTTAATTATCAATATTTCACCATATTTGGCTAATATATTTAATCAGTGTATAGCAAAAGGAACCTTCCCCAATTTAATGAAAATAAGTAAAATGGTTCCTTTGTTTAAATCAGGCTGTAGGAGTAATCTCGGAAATTATAGACCAATTTCTGTACTGCCGTCCTTAAGCAAAATTTTCGAGAAGATTATGCTTAGACAATTATTAGGATATTTTAAAGCGCAAAAGATTCTGGATGGTCGACAGTTTGGTTTTACAAAATCAAAATCAACTACAGACGCTTATGCAACATTACTCAGTCATATTTTTCGAGCTTGGGAGGGATCGCAGGATGCAATTGGTATGTTTTGTGATCTGTCTAAGGCTTTTGACTGCGTTGACCATGGTACCCTTATTTTGAAATTAAAACACTATAGCGTTTGTGGAGCTTCTGTTGACCTTCTAGTCTCCTATTTAGAAGATCGTTGTCACAAAGTCAGTGTAGACGGGATAACGTCAGCGGGATCAGTTACTCGAATTGGCGTCCCACAGGATTCTATTTTAGGGCCGTTTTTGTTCTTGGTATATATAAATAATCTACCGCTAGTGGTTCATAACTGTGCTGACATAGTTCTTTTCGTGGACGACACTTCACTTATATTTAAGGTAAAAAGAATAGATTCAGAGCTTAGTTATCTAAATAATACTTTAAATAAAATTTCCAATTAGTTTGCGTTAAATAATCTATTGCTTAATGCCGACAAAACAAAATGTATAAGATTTACCTTGCCTAATGTTCCGTATACTCGTAGTAGAATCGAGATCGATGGGAATCTAGTAGGCTTAGTTGACAATACTGTGTTCTTGGGTATTACACTTGATTCGAAATTACAATGGGATCCTCACGTAAAAAAATTGGCGGGAAGATTAAGTTCTGCTGCATTTGCAGTTAGAAAGGTTCACCAGCTAACAGATATTGCCACTACTATGGTTGTCTACTTCGCTTACTTCCACAGCTTAATGTTTTATGGTATTTTGTTGTGGGGGACAAAAACGAGCAATTCGAGCAATTAATAATATGAGGCCTCACGAATCATTAAAGACTAAGTTTTAGAAATTCGGTATCTTAACTCTACCCTCCCAATATATTCTTGATAATCTAATGTATGTCCGTAAAAACTTAGATATGCTGGATCTGGTAAAAGACCAACATAATTTAAATACTAGAAACAGCAACAAATTGGTCATTCCATGCTTCAGACGCACTAAGTCCAAAAACAGTTTTTTAGGTAATAGTGTTAGGTTTTATAACAAAGTCCCAAAACAAATTAGCGATTTGCCGGATAGGAGTTCAAGGACCATGTCAAGCGGGTTTTAATATCTAAAGGCTATTATAGGGTGGATCAATATGTAAACGATTGTGACGTCTGGAAATGACGCCCCTCTCTGTGCATCCACTAATGACGAATGTAAATGTTTATGTTATTGTAAAAATATATAACATAAAAAGATAAACCAGATCGAGTTTCTTGCCGGTTCTTCTCGATGACTGGGTTGTTTTCCGAACCGGTGGTAGCTTTGACGTTCATAAGCGCCTTCTCAGGGCCTAAATTTGAATAAAGTATATTTTGATTTTGATTTTATACAGTCAGTATAGTTTACATTATAAAATATCAAGTTGACAGAGTGAAATTGTAAATTAATGGATGAAATATATTTATAAAATGAATAATGATAAATTAAAGACTGAACGATCTGGGATAATCAAGTTAATAAAAGTTAATACATCAATAGGAAATCCTTGAGTTGGTTTGCTATTGAAATGAAAATTTTATGTATGTATATATTATATACACTCTTTTTCTCTCACTTTTTATCTGTCACGTCACCTAACCTGAATAGAATCTGCACATGCACAATACGTAAAAATAAAATTAAATAATCATCTATACCACTTACTTTATCATAACTATTTTTAACTTGTATTAAAACTTTTTCACGCTCCATTGTATTGAAGGAAAATACCGATATGAAAAAGATATGAGCGTCGCGTCGATACGTCAACTGTCACTTACCTGTAACTATTTGTCTAGGAGCTAGCAACGGTTTCGAGAACGAATTAGAGGCAATAAGCCAGTTTTTTATATATCTTTATGTTCTTCCCAACAACGTGCGGGCTACCTGGCTGACGGTAAACGTTGCATTTATTTGTGCATATCGTACCTTTACAGACAAAAATATTGACTTTTAAATAATTTTATGATGTTTTTTTTCACTAACTTTGAAACTCTATTAAAACGTGAAATTATTATTGCCAGACATTTTTGTTGTTGACAATAATGTTCCTGATGATATTTTTTATAAATAAAGATAAAAGTAATTTCAAACCATGTTGGGATAGCCGTAACGATGAACGGTTTGGTAGGTAGTAGAGCCATTCTAAAGCTAATTACTGGTTTCAGCATTGAATGGGTCGGCTCGCCCGGCGTAGTACCACCCTGTGTCACAGAAAATCGACGTGAAGTAACAGTGCTGGCATTGTTGCGTTTCGTTCGGTCAGTGAGAGCGCCGGAGGTTCACCTCCCCTCCCGTCAACCTTCCCTCCTCCCCCTCCCCTCTCCCCCTTCCCTCCAAACATAGGCTGGCTACGCACTTTCAACTCCCCTGGTGTTGCTAGTATCTATGGACGGCGGTAATCACTTAACATCAGATGACCCGTCTGTTTGTTTGCCTCCTATGACATAAAAAAAAAAATCTTAATATCATAATGGTTAATAAAATGAAATATGTTCTTTGCAATGGAAAAAATAAAATGGTTTGAAATTATTGATGATTATGAAATTAATGATAAATTGTGTGCATATGGCATATGACAAAAACTGTGATAAATTCATGTTTTTAATATCGTTTAAAATATACTCAAAAAAAAGTTCCTAAAATTATTTATAAATCAAAATTTTGACCTATAAAGGTGTGATGCGCATTAAAACACACAACGTTAACCGGCTACCAGGTATCCTGAATTCTGTTAGGAAGGGCATAAAGAAGGATATATTAAAGAACCAGCTTTTCTAAAATTCACGTTCTTTCAACGTTGCTGGCTCTTATACTAAGGTGTCGCAAAAAAGTCTAGTTACATTAACTACAAATTTTTGTCTTTCGTTATCCTGGAAAACCCCTTGCGTTTTATGAGACAACAAGTATCCTAGATGTAACCTTGTAAGCATTAATACATATCATTACATAGTATATAACAAAGTCCTCTACCGTGACTGTCTGTCTATCTGTTCGCGATAAACTCAAACACTACTGAATGAATATTCATCCGATTTTCACTAGTGGATAAAGTAATTCACGAAGAACATTTTGGTATATAATTTCTCAAGGATTTTTTTATAATCAGGGCGGAGCAACGTCTGTCGTGCCCGCTAATCAAAAATAAAATAGGATATGACAATTTACCCTGCCTGTATGTATATAATATGGTACTTATGTTTTTCTACCTACAATAATTTTTAACATTTGGGTTGACACCGACCCCAAATAGTTTTCAAACTATATTTTAGTAACTTGGGCGAACCTTATAAAACTTTTTTTAACATCAATGCATAGCTTAAAACACACGTAAAATATACTGCAACTTTTGAAATGGGCAATGCTTTGATTGAGGAGATAGATCGATTAATGTTCACACATGTCGCACTGCGCTGAGGTCTGGCGGTTGCCTAAGTAGCTTTAGTTGGCAGATATCGCATTAAATTGCCTCAATATTACCATGCATCATCCTATTTAAGCTTGTGTAAGCGATAACGATGCTTTAGAGTAAGTATTATTGAAATAAATATAATATAAATAAATAAGTATACACCTGATAGAAATATTAGTAGAAAGTAGTAATAAACAAGAATTTTGTGGCAACGAAAGGCAACTAGTAGCTAGCACCATTATACAGTTGCGTCATATATGTAGATACATGTCATGCTCTCAATACGATTATGTTACTACAACCTCGTCATAATATTTGTACTGTAGATATTGGACCAACTCTGCAAGTGCTTGCAATGGACAATGATCTAAAACATAGAGAAACAATTTTCAGAATAATTTGTATTAATCCTTGCTTTGTAGTAAAGATGTAGAACATCTCCAAGGTGACACAATGAAGTGACGTCAATAAAATTTAATATTAAGTCAGGTGCAGCGAAAACTTATACAAAAAAATGTATTATAAAAGAAACAATTGTAATAGAACAATAGATCTGTATTTATACAAAAACGTTTGTATCTATGTGTCTTAAATGACACAATATTTGTGCAAGTGATGAGTGAGATATTGTTCAAAATTGGTATATAAAGGAAGAACTGCTTGATGCAGATCAGATACGTTTCCATATCTACTCACTTCACATCAACATGAAATTCTTCAAGGTGAGCATATTTTACTTCTTTTTATTATATCCTAGTCGATTCGCAGAAATATACCTTTTCATGTCATTGCGACATGCTATTTTAAATAATTTTTATGTTAGCTATATATAATAGTCTATATTAGTTTTATAGTTTCCATGTTTTTTGATAAATGTAATTATATATATCAAAACTAACCCATAAATATAATACATTAAAAAAAATCCATACTTTGAGTAGTTATTACAAAAATATATATAAATAATTGTTAGTCTAGTATTTAGGCTCGCTCTTCCTAATTGTAATGGTTATTCATCTCACGGAATTACAAATTAACTTCGTTTCACCTTATAACAAGTATAGTATGCTTTAAGGATAATAACCTTTACAAATTACAATCATCATACTAAGGTGCCAAGGGGATAGGTGATTCATTCTTGCTTATACCACCTAATTCATTGATCTTCATGGATCAGGCGGTGTTACTTATTGTGATCCTTGGCCGATACCTTCCATCATTTGTTTGGAATAGCAAAAGTAGGTAATCTTTAAAACGCAACATGGACTTCTCGGCACAACTATACGATATTACTTGGTTTGTTATTACTTGATAAACTAATTAGCTTTATTTACAACACCTAATCAAACTATCGTAGCTATTATAATGTCGTTATATATAAACACCTTGTTTAAGTTATTCATAGAAAAATGTTTCATTATCAGGTTCTCGGTTTCATCATGTCTCTGGTGCTGGCAGCTCAGATAGTCAGTGCTGATGACACAGACGCCTCGGGCCCAAGCCATAAAGGACCAGGTCACGGCGACAGCACCGACGATACTACTACTTCATAAACAGAATATCGGCAGCGAACGGACTTCTCTCAACGACTACCGGCTTCCCATAATGTCTATAATGTGTCAATATGTTATTATAATTTGCAATTAAAAGTTACGTTTCATTCTATGAGAATATAACTCTTTTTTTTTTTTTTTAATGTGGGGAAATCCCTTATGGATACCCACCCTCCCGGGGGAGAGAGTGGGTTATGTCCGACTCGCACGGACTAAAACCCCACGGTGTACCGACAGACCGTTGTGTGGGGGCGGCAAGGGATCGTTCCAGCTAATCACCTTGTAGAGCCGCCCCCACGGTCCGCCCGGCGGAAGGTGACCGCCGGGCTGCTACCTATAGAGGGACAGACCGTGTACACTCCGGCTGCCCCCCCTCGTCCGCCGGACCTGTGCAATGAGGAGATGGCCCCCCCGGCCCATCCCCTCAGGTCCGGCTACGGTGGCGGGAGGAGGTGGGCAAAGCGCCGCCTCCTCCCACCTGTCCTCCTTTGGCGGAGAGGGCTACTTTGAGGATCTGCCTCGCGGGCCCTCTCCACCTCCTCCTTCTGCGAAATAACCTCCTCGCAGAAAGAGGCCATCGCTCGCCAAGCCTGTTCGCTGCCGAGCATGGCCGAAACCACGCTTGGCAGCGATAAGTCCGTTCCCACCGCCGCCGCCAGAATGCGGCGCAGCTCCCCCCACGCAGCACACTCAGACAGAGTGTGCTGCGCGGTATCTTCGACAGCGCCGCAATCGTGGCAGGCGGCGGTCGGCTCTCTGCGTGCGATCCGGTGCAGGTACCACCCGAAACAACCGTGTCCGATGAGTACCTGCACCAGTCGGAACGTCAGAGAGCCCCACTTCTTCCCAATCCACACCCGCAGGACAGGGCGGACGGCGTCCACGGTAAATCGTCCGAACCGCTCGTCCGCCAGGTCCTGCTGCCACTCTCTCCGCTTCTACCTCCCTGGGAGCCGGAGGCTCCCCCCTTCGTTTCCTCGCCGCCGTGAACTCTTGCCTCCAGCTCCCAGGGCAGGGAGCCGGCGAGCGTAAAGGCCGCTGCCGAGGCCACCGTGCGGTACGCCCGGATCGCCCTCAGTGCTACCGTGCGCTGCGTATTACGCAGCGCGCGCACGTTGGCGGCACCGAGGGCGTCGGCCCACACCGGTGCCCCGTAGGCGGCCCTCGCCCGCACGACTCCCATGTAGAGTCGGCGGCACCCGGCGCCCGGCCTCCCTATGTTGGGGAGCAACCGGCCGAGTGCCGCCGCCGCCCCAGCAATTTGCGGTCCGAGCCCCGCAAAGTGGGGCTCGAACCGCCAGCGCCCGTCCAGGGTGAGGCCCAGATATTTCATCTGGGTCCCCACTCTGATCCGGGCGCCCTCCACCACTATGTGGGCCCCTGGTGGTGGCCCTCGCCGAGGCCCATGAAAGAGTAGGGCCTCGGTCTTTTCGAGGGCCACCCTGAGGCCCAACCTCCTTATGCGCCTGACCACGAGGGTTGTGGCCATCGTGGCCAGGCGCTCCACCTCCCTCCACTCCCCCCCCCCCCCGGGCTACGACTAGGGTGTCATCCGCGTAACATATGAGGCGTGCTCCATATGGGAGCACGCCGCGGAGCACCTAGTCGTAGCCCATGTTCCACAGGAGCGGCCCCAAGGCCGACCCCTGTGGAACCCCCCGCCTTGTGGCCCGTCGGACCATCCGCCCGTCGCCGTCGACATAGGCGACCTCCCTACCCTCGAGGTACGCCTCCAACACCCGCCGCAGGTACGGGGGCACTCCGAAATATCGGAGCGCCTCCCGTATGACACCATGCGGCAGGGTGTTGAAGGCGTTGGCGATGTCGAGTGACACAGCCAAAACCCTGTCCCCCTGGGAGGTCGCCTCTGTCGACAGCGACTTCAGGAGGCACAGGGCGTCCACTGTGGAACGCCCTGTCCGGAAGCCATATTGCGCGTCCGCCAGATTCGGCCCCACGCCCTCTTGGTGCTGGACGACCCGGGAGGAGATAATCCTATGAGAATATAACTCTAGATCATATTATATTAACATATTGTAACGTTTATATTATATCATTATAATATAATAAACTGCATTTAAAAAATACATTTAATTTCATTAATTCATCATACCGTTAGATCGAATTACCTTTTATTTCCTATTTCTAAATTAATACCAATTCTATGTATAATTTTGTTGCATTATACTTAAATATATACAACGATCATTATAGAATAAACTCTAATATTAATATACTCTAATGGCTACTTTATACTAGAATATACATTAAAGAATTAGCTTTAAAGCCGTTGAACGGTTTTTATAATTTTTAAAGGTTGAGGTTAGGTTAGTAAAAATATAACAACGAGCTCTAAACAATGACTTTAATTGTATTTTGCGGAATATTATACGCATTTATTGTAGAATATGAATTGAAGTATAAAAAATAAGTGTATATTTACGTTACTCATCCTTTCCATAATATGCAGAAGATCGATTTTTTTAAGTGTACTACGCTAGATACAACATTACAGTAATGGAAATTTACGGTGGCATAAGACTATGAGACTGATCTCTTGTCTGAACATAAGAACGTAAAAACATAGAGGTAGTAGTAGTAGATATGCTCAAATTCCGTAAACTGCATGATTGATTCACCGAAGGTATTAACATAACAACCTTGTAAGGCGTTGTTTCTAAAAGAGCTAAGTGATTTGCTCGAATGACCCGTTTTACTGAAAAGTTGACACTTAAATAGCGGATGGTGTCGAATGATCAGTTATAGTAGGTTGGACTTATGATAAGATAAAACACGTGTTGGTCGAAAGTACGACCGGCGAGCATCAAATCTTGATCCATCTATGATAAAATATCATTTTCCTTTTTAAAAAATATCGCATTATTTCGTTTATTATTTATCGTATTCCTTCTCGTAATAAGTTTTTAATAAATATTTTTTCTTACAATGGCTATTGTTGTTTTACCTATTATACATTTAATACTGCGTGGCTTATTAAGTAACTACTTATAATATCTATAGAATATATTGCAACTTGTCAGTAAAACCATCAAGGGATTCGTTCGAATAACTTACTTTCCTCAAGAAAATCACCTCCACAATGTTATTATTTTAAAGGTTTCTATGAATTAATTACCTTTTTTTTATTGAAGAGTGGAAAATCCTACATTGGATACCCCAGTGCTGCCGGACTCCTACCGGCTAAAAACCACTCTGCCTCCTTGCGCGATTGTGGATCAGGGTGCAGTCTCACGTTTAGCATGCTCCACCCCCTGGCCACGCGCTTGGGTCCTCCGTAGATGGACGGAACGGAGACCCTCGTCTCAAGAGAGAGGCCATTGCAAGCTGCGGTAAGCCGTGCTTCTCGTACACTGGTACTCCTTTTGCGGCAATAGACGCCCCCGCATCTATCGCCTGGAGATTACCTAGGGAGGCCTCTGGTGTGTAGTCCAGTGAAGCTGTGAAGACCTTTCTAGGTAAATAGCGTAGTCAGTTCGAAAAAACAGGCCTCTGGTGATAGATGTCTCCACCTCTAGGGCTTCTGTGGCCGATTCTCCTTCGGCGGAAAGCCGAAGCATCCGCAGCTCTCTCACGCTCTGTTTCTGAACTGAAGATAGTGGATCAACTTTACAAGTGCTTGCAATGGACAATGATGCAAAGAGAAAATTGTAAGAATAATTTGCATCAATCCTTGCCTTGTACTAAAGATGTAGAACATGTCCAAGGTGACACAATGAAGTGACGTCAATAAAATTTAATATTAAACCAGGTGATGCGGAAACTTATTGAAAAATAATTTTATTGTACAAAAACGACTATAATAAAACCATAGAGTCTGTATTTGTCCAGAAACGTTTGTATTTTAAATGACACACTATTTGCGCAACTGATGGGTGAGATATTGTTCAAGATTGGTATATAAGGAAGGAAGCGCTTAGTGCAGATCAGATACGTTTCCTTGTCTACTCACTTCACACCAACATGAAATTCTTCAAGGTGAGCATATTTTACTTATTTTTGTTCTTTCCTAGTCGATTCACATAAATTACCCTTTCATGTCATTTCAACATGCTATTTTAAATAGTTTTTATGTTAGTTATATATATGTTATTTGTTTAAAATAAAACTCCGACGTCCGTTCACTAAAGCGTTTATTCCGACTGACTCTTATGTACACACCGCACATTCAAGAACAATGCTAAACTCTATCTATAACTAACAATATAATAGTTTATGTTTTCCATGTTTTTTGATCAATGTAATTGTCAGAGTATATATGTAGAGCCTGTAGAGCCGAGAGCACACGAATGGCATTGTCCTCCATTTGTATGTATTTTCACAACACGACCGACACTATGAAATGAAACTACGACTTCTTCGATTCTTCTTTTAATGATTTTACAATAATCTCAGAGACAACGCTCTCAGAGACAATAATTATCACTTAGCGACAATAACGATAGATCTCACGATCTCAAAAACAATAATGAATAATGAATCTTGCACCACCTCTTACAAGCACTTATCAAGGAATCGCCTTCCTTCACATACCAACAACCCAAGTGAAGGAAGTCTTAGTTTAACGAAGTACTTAATCTACGATTTTGTACATAGTTACACTTTATGTTCGCTAATAATTCAAATTATAAATAAATAACGATTTTAATTATCTTAAAATAATTCACCGTTGTAACAACAGAAGTAGTTTACAAATCCTTATTCGCTATATAACTCATTTTAGATCGACAATTATTCTAGTAATTACAAAGTAATCCTAATAACATAGTACAATGCCAATATGTTTTAATTACATTGTTATTCATTTTAAATAGCAACTTTACCATTCTATCTCGACTGCACATAGACTGTATTTCCGGTTTTAATAAATAACAAAAGGTTCCAAATGTTACTTAAATCTAGAATATTTCTATTACAATTGCACAAGTCCGATTTTAATTATCGTGACACTAATTTAGGTCTGCTTTAAATCAAGAATCAAATACAAGTTAGAAATGTTATCGTACGACGCCACTTATTTCTTAAGATGGTGTCAGGCGTCGAGTGTGGCGTGACACCGGTTTATTTAGCGACTTCTATCAGTGCTTATGCGAATAAACATGTGGAATTCTTAGAAGTTATGATTAGATTAAATCTAATCTAAATTACTCAATAATTTAGAAGAAATCACATTAACAATAACTAAATAGAAGAGCATTAACAATACCTTGCCAGTATTGATTAACATAGAAAATAATATATGGCGCTGTTAACAAACACCTGTGATAATTCGAATCTTCGGAATGCTCCGACTGCTGAATGCTCCCACTATGACATATATATCAAAACTAACCCATAAATAAAATACTGTAATACATTTTAAAAAATCCATATTTTGCGTCGTTATTACAAAAATATATATAAATAATTGTTAGTCTAGTATTTAGGCTCGCTCTTCCTAATTGTAATGGTTATTCATCTCAAGGGATTACAAATTAACTTCTTTTCACCTTATAACAAGTATAGTATGCTTTAAGGATACTTAAGGATTAGGATAAAGACTTAGGATTACCTTTACAAATTACAATCATCATACTAAGGTGCCAAGGGGATAGGTGATTAATTCTTGCTTATGCCACCTAATTCATTGATCTTCATGGATCAGGCGGTGTTACTTATTGTGATCCTTGGCCGATACCTTCCAACGTTTGTTTGGAATAGCAAAAGTAGGTAATCTTTAAAACGCAACATGGACTTCTCGGCACAACTATACGATATTACTTGGTTTGTCTTGAAAAACTAATTAGCTATATTTATAACACCTAATCAAACTATCGTAGCTGTTATAATGTCAAACACCTTGTTTAAGTTATTAATAGAAAATTGTGTCATTATCAGGTTCTCGGTTTCATCATGTCTCTGATGGTGGCAGCTCAGATGGTCAGTGCTGTTGAGACAGACGACTCAGGCCCAAGCCCTGGAGGACCAGGTCACCACAACGAAAGCTCCGACGAAACTACTTCATAAACAGAATATAGGCAAAGAACGGACTTCTCTCAACGACTACCGGCTTCCCATAAAGTTTATAATGTGTCTATTTGTTATTATAATTTGCAATTGAAAGTTACGTGTCACTCTATGAGTATATAACTCTAGATCATATTATTTTGTATTTGCTATTTCAAAATTCAAACCAATTCCTTGTATAATTTTGTTACATTACTGCTTTCCATAACGTTTAAATTGTAGCTCTATAATATAATAAACTGCATTTAAAAAATTACATTTTTATTACCTCAATTCATCATACCTCTAGATCGTATTAGCTTTTATTTACTATTTCAAAATGAATACCAACTCCATGTACAATTTTGATACATTATACTAATACATACAACGTTCATTTTGTAATATACTCTAATGGCTACTCTATACTAGAATATACATTAAAGAATTAGCTTTAAAGCTGTTTAATGGTTTTTATAATTTTTTAAGGTCGAGGTTAGGTTTAGTAAACATATAACAACTACCTCTATTCCCTAACCTAAAGAGTTTCTTACCATGGTTTACATATTGATCCACTCTATATTTATTGACACCCAAGCCCGCTTGACATGGCGCTTAAACTCATAATCCGGCGAATCGGTAATATCCTTTGGGACTTTGTTGTGAAACTAAACACTATTCCCCAAAAAAAAATTGTTACTGGTTTTACTATCTAAGTCTTAAACACAGAACAATCAGTTTGTTACAGTTTCTAGACAAATATAAATAAAAAGTGTAACTCTTGGATACCAAGTCGGGTCAGTTCTCTCATGACCTTATTATTTTAAATTTTCTGATATGGACCAGATATACTGCGACTAATTAAAAATAGAACGTTCGCGTGTACTTATAATAAAAATTCATTTTTCTTCATTTTCAAAGATGGAGTGGTAGCAAAAGGAAGTTAGTGTCGCAGTTATCGCGTTGCGCTATTGTGCCTACGCGACAACAGAGATTTTCAACATCTTGAAAATTTGAAAATAACACTATGGTATTTTTATTGTACTATACAACGGTACACTGAAGATTCAAGCTTCGAAGGCCGTAAGAGGAGCAACCGACCTCACACAGCTACAACACCAGCGATGATCTAATTACGTATATATGAAATTAAATCAAAGTATTTATATATGATTTCAACACAAGCGTTAGATTTAAAAGTTATGAATACAATAGTAGTTACAATTCATTTTCGTCGAGAACTCTCTTTCGTTAATTAGCACTTCTGATATAAATCATTATTTGCATTGTTATGGGTAAAATAAAACACTGACTCTAATTGAGTTTAATTCAGTTTGCGGAATATTACAAACACTTATTGAAGGATATGAAATAAAAAACAGTTGTAATTTTTTTTATCCCAAAGGGCAACACACAGGCAGACGGCTTATCTGATGTTAAATGGTTACCGTCGCCTATGGACAACTGCAACAACAGGGGCGTCACTTTTATATTGCCGACCTTGAAGAGCGTGTTTCAATCCCTTTTTGAAGAGCCCCATGTCATAACCCTGGGGAACACTGTAACAGGTAACTCATTCCATAATGCCAAAGCCAATGCCGCTTACGATTGTTGTCATTTTGCTGGGCTTTAGAGTATGTGGATGAGCAACCAGCCAGTTGCGGGTGGTGCGAGTTTGGAAGGGTAATAAAGACACTCTCCGTTATACATGCGATAGAGAACACACAGAGATCCAATGTATCTGCGAAATTCTAATGACTCTAGATCGCATGTCAATTCAGGATCATCAATAATGGGAATAGCTCGCCTTTGCACGGAGTCTACAGGAGAAAGCTGGTAGGCAGGCGCACCAGATGTGCGAGCAGTACTCCATATGAGGACGTACTTGCGCCTTATAGAGCACAAGTCGTTGCTTTGGGGTGAAATACCGTTTTGACCGGTAGAGGATGCCTAGCTTCTTAGTTGCCAATTTGGCCTTACTTTCCAAATGAGACCGGAACTGGACATCACTGTATATGAGAACACCAAGGATTCCGATATTGCTAGAGATGTTCAGAGAAATGCCCTGAAACTTAGGCGCTATGAAAAAAGGGGTTTTAGTAAATATAGGGCAATATAATCGGTCTTCCCGTGTTACGCAGAAGATCAGTTTTTATTTATCTGAACTACCCTAGATACAGCATTAAAATAACACAAAATTGCGATGGTATAAAACAAAGAGATCGATTATAAGAAACTTTAAACTTAATACATATATTTAAATGAAATGAAATCAAAAATCTTTATTTAGTTTAGGCCCTTATGCAGACAAAATTACCACCGGTTTGGAAAACAACCCAGTCATCGAGAAGAACCGGCAAGAAACTCGATCGGATACATACATTTTAACATATATATATTTGGAATACATTATACGTTACAATACCGTTTTTAGTGGATACACAGACAGAAGTCAATTCCAGACATCACCATCGTTCACATATTGATCCACTCTAATAGTAGCCTTTCGACATTAAAACCCGCTTGACATGGCGCTTAAATTTACAGTCCAGCATATCGGTAATTCGTTTTGGGACTTTATTGTAAAACCTAACACTATTACCTAAGAAACTATTACTGGTTTTGCTAAGTCTGAAACATGGGACGATCAGTTTGTTACAGTTTCTAGTATTTAGATCATGCCGGTCCTTTACAAAATGCAGGTTTTCAAAGTGTTTACGGACATACATTAAATTATCAAGAATGTATTGGGGGGGTAGAGTTAGGATACCGAATTCCTGGAACTTCATTTTTAATGATTCTAAAATAATAAAATAATATAAAATATCGACTCAATTTGAAAATATGTATATATGTGTGTCCGTTACTTACCAAGATGTCTTTTTTGACTTGGGTATCGTTCAAATCGTTAGTTAATAGCCTAGAAAACATTAAAGATTTTTTTTTATATGTTGTATGTTTTACTAGTAAATACCTTGAGTATTTGAACAATATTATTTTTTACTATAAGCATAAAGGGTTTCCATTAGATGACTTTCCTTAAGTAAATCATTTCGCAGTGTTGTTATTTTAACACATTTCGTAAATATCTGGCTTAGGAATTTCATGAATCTTAATTTTTATACTCCATACAGTCATTGCATCTTGCATTAAGCTACGATGTTGCCTAATATGGTAATTTGCTTTGTGGCAGATTTCTAGCTGGAAGATGTTACCTAGGCAATAAAAACGCTGTAACAACACGCCATGGCTTCAACCAGATTACTGTAACCTCGTCTTTATATTTGAACTAAAGATAATAGATCACCTCTACAAGTGCTTGCAATATACAATGCCATAAAGAGAAAGTTGACAGAATAATATGTATTGTTCCTTGCTTCGGACTAAAGACGTAGAACATTTCCAAGGTGACACAATCGATCGACGTCGATACATTTCAATATTAAACCAGGTGCTGCGGAAAATTATATGAAAATCGTTTTAGAATAAGAAATACTATTGTAATAAGACGTATATATATATATAATATCTAAATAATAGACTCTGCAGTTGTCCGAAAATGTTTGTGTCTCTTTGTTTTATAATGACACACTGTTTGCGCAACTAATGGGTAAGATATTGTTCAAGATTGGTATATAAAGGAAGAACTGCTTAGTGCATATCAGATACGTTTCCATATCTACTATATTTAAATTATAACAACATTGTCGAAAGATTATCTACAAAGATTTTTAATAATCAAGATCCAAATGAGGATTATGACGGTTTGTTTGACATCATAAGGACTGAATTTAATAAACACTGCCCAAAAAAAGTTATTAGTGTAAAACAAAAAAATAGCTTTAGTGAAGGGGCTACCTTAGGAATTAAAAAAAGTAGTGATCTTTTTTTAACTATTTTAACTATTAACTAGCAATGAATCCTTTCATGCTTATGTCAGAAATTATTCAAAAATTTTTAAGCGTGTCTGTGTAACTGCTAAAGCTAAATTTTTAAGAAATAAAGTTCTTGGATCTTGTAATAAGACCAAGACTGTCTGGCATATTATAAATAAAGAATTAGGAAAAACCAAAATAAATGATAATTCGCATAATCTGATTGTTGACGGAGTACATATTTCAAACAGTTCAGAGGTAGTAACTGTTTTCCAAGATTATTTCACTAACATACCTTTACAGGTAACAAAAAACATTACTTCATCAGCCCATGGTGCCGTATCGTCACTAAAAAATCTCAGTGTACCTATAAATTCAATATTTAATTTCACATCTATTAGTGCAGATGAAGGACTAATAAGGACTAAGGAATAATAAGGACTTTTAAACTCTTAAACATGAAACATACCGAAGACATTTGGGGAATGTCGGTAATAGTAGTACAGTCCTTAATTATCAATATTTCACCATATATGGCTAATATATTTAATCAGTGTATAGCAAAAGGAACCTTCCCCAATTTAATGAAAATAAGTAAAATGGTTCCTTTGTTTAAATAAGGCTGTAGGAGTAATCTTGGAAATTATAGACCAATTTCTGTACTGCCGTCCTTAAGCAAAATTTTCGAGAAGATTATGCTTAGACAATTATTAGGATATTTTAAAGCGCAAAAGATTCTGGATGGTCGACAGTTTGGTTTCAAAAAATCAAAATCAACTACAGACGCTGATGCAACATTACTCAGTCATATTTTTCGAGCTTGGGAGGGATCGCAGGATGCAATTGGTATGTTTTGTGATCTGTCTAAGGCTTTTGACTGCGTTGACCATAGTACCCTTATTTTGAAATTAAAACACTATGGTGTTTGTGGAGCTTCTGTTGACCTTCTAGTCTCCTATTTAGAAGATCGTTGTCACAAAGTTAGTGTAGACGGGATAACGTCAGCGGGATCAGTGACTCGAATTGGCGTCCCACAGGGTTCTATTTTTTTTGAGGGCCGTTTTTGTTCTTGGTATATATAAATGATCTACCGCTAGTGGTTGATAACTGTGCTGACATGGTTCTCTTCGCGGACGACACTTCACTTATATTTAAGGTACAAAGAATAGATTCAGAGCTTAGTTATCCAAATAATACTTTAAATAAAATTTCCAATTGGTTTGCGTTAAATAATCTATTGCTTAATGCCGACAAAACAAAATGTATAAGATTTACCTTGCCTAATGTTCCGTTTACTCGTAGTAGAATCGAGATCGATGGGAATCTAGTAGGCTTAGTTGACAATACTGTGTTCTTGTGTATTACACTTGATTCGAAATTACAATGGGGTCCTCACGTAAAACAATTGGCGGGAAGATTAAGTTCTGCTGCATTTGCAGTTAGAAAGATTCGCCAGCTAACAGATATTGCCACTACTATGGTTGTCTACTTCGCTTACTTCCACAGCTTAATGTTTTATGGTATTTTGTTGTGGGGGACCAAAACGAGCAATTCGAGCAATTTATAATATGAGGCCTCACGAATCATTAAAGACTAAGTTTCAGGAATTCGGTATCTTAACTCTACCCTCCCAATATATTCTTGATAATTTAATGTAAGCCCGCAAAAACTTAGATATTCTGGATCTGGTAAAAGACCAGCATAATTTAAATACTAGAAACAGCAACAAATTGGTCATTCCATGCTTCAGACGCACTAAGTTCAAAAACAGTTTTTTAGGTAATAGTGTTAGGTTTTATAACAAAGTCCCAAAACAAATTAGCGATTTGCCGGATAGGAGTTCAAGGACCATGTCAAGCGAGTTTTAATATCTAAAGGCTATTATAGGGTTGATCAATATGTAAACGATTGTGACGTCTGGAAATGACGCCCCTCTCTGTGCATCCACTAATGACGAATGTAAATGTTTATGTTATTGTAAAAATATATAACATAAAAAGATAAACCAGATCGAGTTTCTTGCCGGTTCTTCTCGATGACTGGGTTGTTTTCCGAACCGGTGGTAGCTTTGACGTTCATAAGCGCCTTCTCAGGGCCTAAATTTGAATAAAGTATATTTTGATTTTATACAGTCAGTATAGTTTACATTATAAAATATCAAGTTGACAGAGTGAAATTGTAAATTAAACGATAAAATATATTTATAAAATGAATAATGATAAATTAAACACTGAACGATCTGGGATAATCAAGTTAATAAAAGTTAATACATCAATAGGAAATCCTTGAGTTGGTTTGCTATTGAAATGAAAATTTTATGTATGTATATATTATATACACTCTTTTTCTCTCACTTTTTATCTGTCACGTCACGTAGCCTGAATAGAATCTGCACATGCACAATACGTAAAAATAAAATTAAATAATCATCTATACCACTTACTTTATCATAACTATTTTTAACTTGTATTAAAACTTTTTCACACTCCATTGTATTGAAGGAAAATACCGATATGAAAAAGATATGAGCGTCGCGTCGATACGTCAACTGTCACTTGCCTGTAACTATTTGTCTAGGAGCTAGCAACGGTTTCGAGAACGAATTAGAGGCAATAAGCCAGTTTTTTTATATATCTTTATGTTCTTCCCAACAACGTGCGGGCTACCTGGCTGCCGGTAAACGTTGCATTTATTTGTGCATATCGCACCTTTACAGACAAAAATATTGACTTTTAAATAATTTTATGATGTTTTTTTTTCACTAACTTTGAAACTCCATTAAAATGTGAAATTATTATTGCCAGACAATTTTGTTGTTGACAATAATGTTCCTGATGATATTTATTGTAAATAAAGATAAAAGTAATTTCAAACCATGTTGGGATAGCCGTAACGATGAACGGTTTGGTAGGTAGTAGAGCCATGCTAAAGCTATTACTGGTTTCAGCATTGAATGGGTCGGCTCGCCCGGCGTAGTACCACCCTGTGTCACAGAAAACCGACGTGAAGTAACAGAGCTGGCATTGTTGCGTTTCGTTCGGTCAGTGAGAGCGCCGGAGGTTCACCTCCCCTCCCGTCAACCTTCCCTCCTCCCCCTCCCCTCAACCCTCCCTTCTCCCCCTTCCCTCCAAACATAGGCTGGCAACGCACTTGCAACTCCCCTGGTGTTGCTAGTATCTATGGACGGCGGTGATCACTTAACATCAGATGACCCGTCTGTTTGTTTGCCTCCTATGACATAAAAAAAAAAATCTTAATATCATAATGGTTAATAAAATGAAATATGTTCTTTGCAATGGAAAAAATAAAATGGTTTGAAATTATTGATGATTATGAAATTAATGATAAATTGTGTGCATATAGCATATGACAAAAACTGTGATAAATTCATGTTTTTAATATCGTTTAAAAATTACTCAAAGAAAAAGTTCCTAAAATTATTTATAAATCAAAATTTTGACCTATAAAGGTGTGATGCGCATTAAAACACACAACGTTAATCGGCTACCAGGTATCCTGAATTCTGTTTGGAAGGGCATAAAGAAAGATATATTAAAGAACCAGCTTTTCTAAAATTCACGTTCTTCCAACGTTGCTGGCTCTTATACTACGGTATCGCAAAAAAGTCTAGTTACATTAACTACAAATTTTTGTCTTTCGTTATCCTGGAGAACCCCTTGCGTTTTATGAGACAACAAGTATCCTAGATGTAACCTTGTAATATTAGTTATTACTGTGTCAAGTTTCGTTAAAGTCGGTTCAGTACTTTCAGCGCGACGCGTGTTCACAGGGACAGACAGACAGACAAAAATTGTAAAAGGATTATTTTTGGCTTCTATATCAATAACAAAGTCTACCCCGATCAAAATTTTCAAAAAATATGTAATGTACAGATTTGGCTTTGTTACAGTTTTATTATAATACTAGCTGACCCGTGCAACTTCGTCTGCACCAAATCGGTTATTACCGGTTTCAATTGTATTTTTAATCGCAAATAATCTTAAAAAACCTAAAACCCTATTGCAGCGTTATCCAGCACTTCCAATCGTGAATCCAAACTATCCAGGGACTCATTCAAACATATACCCAGTTGGTATGTGAGAAATCTTTTAAAATAAGCCTAGAATCTGTTCGCAGCATTACCTAAAGTAGTGTCATCAAAGTGAAGATCAAAACTAACTTACATCTATTGCCGATAAATGTCTTCCCAGTACCCCTTGTAACTTCATCACGTAACATACTGTAAAAGTTGAACTTTATCTACATTAATTTTCCATTTTGTTTTAGTTGTTTGTTTTATAAGAATTTGTAAAGTATACGTGAAATCTGCATTCAATTTTAATTTGGTCACATTTATTTTACTTTTGACATACAAACCACCTTTTTTACTGAGATACTGAACTTGGGATAATATACCTTTCTAACAGTGAAAGAATTTTTGAAATCGGACCAGTAGTAGGTACCAATCATTCCTCGAAAACAAAACCTTACCACTCATTATAATATTAGTATAAATACAACATAGTAACTGCAAACAGTAGTCCGGTGAAGCTGTTAAGACCTTGCTAGGTCAATAGCGTGGTCAGTTCGAGAAAAAAAAATAACTGCATACATCTCAACTGATTTATTTTAATCTTAGATTCACAAACCTGAACCCAACTACTTCAAGACTCAACAACATTTAGAAAACTAATTTTATCAAATATCGAAACAACACACGTACTGATAGAACTCTAGTTGAGATTCATCTTCTACAATGCAATGTAAGTATTATCTAGGTTTATGTTTTAGGAAAAATCTTGTCACCTTTGTTTAGCAAACATTTTTTATACAATAAAATAAATGTAACAACATATAAGTGACAGTTTCGTTTACACATACTTTTTCATATGAGGTTAATAATTACGCAAAGAAATGTCATATAGCCGTAGCGCAGTTATAACGTACTGGACATTATATGGTCCGCCGGAGCCGACGGTTCGAATCCCGGCGATCTTTTTTTTTGGTATTTTTTTAAAATAGCTTAGGGAAATATAGCTTATCTTTATAGCTAATCTGTCTGCTATATATAGCACAATGAAAATTTACCAAAATCCGTCAAAAATTTCATTAACTACAAATTTTTGACTTTCGTCCGTTATCCTGGAGAATCCCTTGCGTTTTATGAGATAAAAAGTATTCTAGATGTAACCTTGTAATATTAGTTGTCACTGTGCCAAATTTTGTCAAAATTGGTTCAGTACTTTCAGAGTGGTACGTGTTCAAAGGGACAGACAAACAGGCAGATCCTGGAGAATTCCTTGCGTTTTATGAGATAAAAAGTATTCTAGATGTAATCTCGTAATATTAGTTATCACTGTGCCAAGTTTCATCAAAATCGGTTCAGTACTTTCAGAGTGATGCGTGTTCACAGGGACAGAAAGACAGACAGACAGACAGACAGACAGACAAAAATTGTAAAAAGATTATTTTTGGCTTCTATATCGATAACAAAGTCTACCCCGATAAAAATTTTCAAAAAATATTTAATGTACAGATTTGACCTTGCTACAGTTTTATTATAGTATAGATAGATAGATAGATAGATAGATTATACCGAAAGATTACATCTATATGTAACTATTTTAATATATATTTTATTATACTACCTGAGGGTGTCTAAGAATAAAATACACCAATGTTTAGGATTAAAATACTGAATTCAACGCGGCTTGACATGAGTCATTTTCAACAAATACGTTATTACGTTAACTACCATTCTTAAGTTTCACTTTTTTTTGCGAAATACCTATAGGTATTGTACTGTACGTAAGTATTGTGTTATACAGATGTTGTGGTGAAACATAACCTAAAAAGTTAAAAAATTTAAATAAGCATATCATTACATAGTATATAACAAAGTCCTCTACCGTGACTGTCTGTCTATCTGTTCGCGATAAACTCAAACACTACTGAATGAATATTCATCCGATTTTCACTAGTGGATAAAGTAATTCACGACGAACATTTTGGTATATAATTTCTCAAGGATTTTTTTTATAATCAAGGCGGAGCAACGTCTGTCGTGCCCGCTAATCAAAAATAAAATAGGATATGACAATTTACCCTGCCTGTATGTATATAGTATGGTACTTATGTTTTTCTACCTACAATAATTTTTAACATTTGGGTTGACACCGACCCCAAATAGTTTTCAAACTATATTTTAGTAACTTGGGCGAACTTTATAAAACTTTTTTTTAACATCAATGCATAGCTTAAAACACACGTAAAATATACTGCAACTTTTGAAATGGGCAATGCTTTGATTGAGGAGATAGATCGATTAATATAGTTCACACATGTCGCACTGCGCTGAGGTCTGGCGCTTGCCTAAGTAGCTTTAGTTGGCAGATATCTCATTAAATTGCCTCAATATTAACATGCATCTTCCTATTTAAGCTTGTGTAAGCGATAACGATGCTTTAGAGTAAGTATTATTGAAATAAATATAATATAAATAAATAAGTATACATCTGATAGAAATATTAGTAGAAAGTAGTAATAAACAAGAATTTTGTGGCAACGAAAGGCAACTAGTAGCTAGCACCATTATACAGTTGCGTCATATATGTGGATACATGGCATGCTTTCAATACGATTATGTTACTACAACCTCGTCATAATATTTGTACTGTAGATATTGGACCAACTCTAAACTAAAAGAGGGCGGATGGCCGCAATTGTAGTAAGGCCAGTCACTGTTGAAGCCAGCCTGTCCCTCCAGACAGTCAAGAGGACCTCTTGAAGGTGAGCTTTGTGAGCCTTTTGCTCACTTGGGGGGATGGTGTCACCCTGCCGATGAATTAATTACCTAGCTTAAGAATTTGATAAAATTCTATTCTTATACTTCATAGATTTAAGCGTTTCATTATAATCTCATCTGAGATTAAGCTTCCTTGGAGGTAGACCTTCAACTTTAAGGTGGTAACTATCCATTAGAAAAAAACATACAAACATGCCATTCTTTCAACACGGTTATGTTACTACAACCTTGTCATAATATTTGAACTGAAGATAGTGGATCAACTTTACAAGTGCTTGCAATGGACAATGATCTAAAACATAGAGAAACAATTTTCAGAATAATTTGTATTAATCCTTGCTTTGTAGTAAAGATGTAGAACATCTCCAAGGTGACACAATGAAGTGACGTCAATAAAATTTAATATTAAGTCAGGTGCAGCGGAAACTTATACATAAAAAAATATTATACAAGAAACAATTGTAATAGAACAATAGATCTGTATTTATCCAAAAACGTTTGTATCCATGTGTCTTAAATGACACAATATTTGTGCAAGTGATGAGTGAGATATTGTTCAAAATTGGTATATAAAGGAAGAACTGCTTAATGCAGATCAGATACGTTTCCATATCTACTCACTTCAAATCAACATGAAATTCTTCAAGGTGAGCATATTTTACTTATTTTTATTATATCCTAGTCGATTCGCAGAAATATACCTTTCCATGTCATTGCGACATGCTATTTTAAATAGTTTTTATGTTAGCTATATACAATAGTCTATATTAGTTTTATAGTTTCCATGTTTTTTGATAAATGTAATTATATATATCAAAACTAACCCATAAATATAATACATTTAAAAAAAATCCATACTTTGAGTAGTTATTACAAAAATATATATAAATAATTGTTAGTCTAGTATTTAGGCTCGCTCTTCCTAATTGTAATGGTTATTCGTCTCAAGGGATTACAAATTAACTTCTTTTCACCTTATAACAAGTATAGTATGCTTTGAGGATAATAACCTTTACAAATTACAATCATCATACTAAGGTGCCAAGGGGATAGGTGATTCATTCTTGTTTATGCCACCTAATTCATCGATCTTCATGGATCAGGCGGTGTTACTTATTGTGATCCTTGGCCGATACCTTCCATCATTTGTTTGGAATAGCAAAAGTAGGTAATCTTTAAAACGCAACATGGACTTCTCGGCACAACTATACGATATTACTTGGTTTGTCTTGATAAACTAATTAGCTTTATTTATAGCACCTAATCAAACTATCGTAGCTGTTATAATGTCAAACACCTTGTTTAAGTTATTAATAGAAAATTGTGTCATTATCAGGTTCTCGGTTTCATCATGTCTCTGATGGTGGCAGCTCAGATGGTCAGTGCTGTTGAGACAGACGACTCAGGCCCAAGCCCTGGAGGACCAGGTCACCACAACGAAAGCTCCGACGAAACTACTTCATAAACAGAATATAGGCAAAGAACGGACTTCTCTCAACGTCTACCGGCTTCCCATAAAGTTTATAATGTGTCTATTTGTTATTATAATTTGCAATTGAAAGTTACGTGTCACTCTATGAGTATATAACTCTAGATCATATTATTTTGTATTTGCTATTTCAAAATTCGAACCAATTCCTTGTATAATTTTGTTACATTACAGCTTTCCATAACGTTTAAATTGTAGCTCTATAATATAATAAACTGCATTTAAAAAATTACATTTTTATTACCTCAATTCATCATACCTCTAGATCGTATTAGCTTTTATTTACTATTTCAAAATGAATACCAACTCCATGTACAATTTTGATACATTATACTAATACATACAACGTTCATTTTGTAATATACTCTAATGGCTACTCTATACTAGAATATACATTAAAGAATTAGCTTTAAAGCTGTTTAATGGTTTTTATAATTTTTTAAGGTCGAGGTTAGGTTTAGTAAACATATAACAACTAGCTCTATTCCCTAACCTAAAGAGTTTCTTACCATGGTTTACATATTGATCCACTCTATATTTATTGACACCCAAACCCGCTTGACATGGCGCTTAAACTCATAATCCGGCGAATCGGTAATATCCTTTGGGACTTTGTTGTGAAACTAAACACTATTCCCCAAAAAAAAATTGTTACTGGTTTTACTACCTAAGTCTTAAACACAGAACAATCAGTTTGTTACAGTTTCTAGTCTTTAGATCATGCCGGTTCTTTACGAAATTCAGCTTTTAAAGGTTCTTGTGGACATACAATATCACGAATGTATTGAGAGGGTAGAGTTAAGTCCCAAAAACTCTCATCAAGTTTCCAATGTTTTCACGAGAGATTAGAAGGCCGGTATGATAAAAGTAAGTCCAAGTAGATTCTAGATATTTCAATACGGCATCAAAAAAATTAAAATTTTTCTACACTTAAGTAACTTTTTTACCGAACCATAAGTAACTATTTCATTATGTTCCTTAATTAAAATTCAGATTTCAAATATAAAGAAAATAACATGAGTCATTTTCAGCAAGTACGCTATTATGTTAATAAAAACTTCCGGTTATTGGAAATATCGTAATGAAACCATATCAAGATGGTAGAAAAAATTTAATGCATTATCCTTAGCAACCATCCTTAAGTTGACTGACATTCTTTTGTCAAATTCCTGTGAGTATTGCGATATACTGTTATTGTGGTGAAACGTTGAAATCTATAAATAACCATAAATGGATATCAGAAATAAAATAGGATATGATACTTAGCTCCGCCTGAATCGCGACCATTATGCAGCACATGCAATAACCGCCATAGTGGCACGCTTAAGACGTGTTTCAGACTCAACAGATGTAGGTAGACCCGGTGATTAAACGTACTCTACGGGGTTTGTATCCGACTGGGTCACGATTACTATGTCCATGATGATAAACCCGTTACAGTAACTCTTTTTTTAATAAGTTACATTTCGATATCAGCCGATGTATACCGACCGGTCGGGAGGTTTACAAGCTAACATAAGAGTGGCAGTCGGGGAAGGAGTGCCAGTCTCTCAGGCTAGGCGTCACAGTTGTTCTAGAATTATGGATTCTGCTATGGTTACCGTCCGGTACAGTGTTTTTACTTTGTCTTGTTATTAATTGAATAAAAATACTTTTTGTACATTTATAGGAAAATAAAAAGTGTAACTCTTGGATACCAAGTCGGGTCAGTTCTCTCATGACCTTATTATTTTAAATTTTCTGGACCAGATATACTGCGACTAATTAAAAATAGAACGTTCGCGTGTTCTTATAATAAAAATTCATTTTTCTTCATTTTCAAAGATGGAGTGGTAGCAAAAGGAAGTTAGTGTCGCAGTTATCGCGTTGCGCTATTGTGCCTACGCGACAACCGAGATTTTCAACATCTTGAAAATTTGAAAATAACACTACGGTATTTTTATTGCACTATACAACGGTACACTGAAGATTCAAGCTTCGAAGGCCGTAAGAGGAGTAACCGACCTCACACAGCTACAACACCAGCGATGATCTAATTACGTATATATGAAATTAAATCAAAGTATTTATATATGATTTCAACACAAGCGTTAGATTTAAAAGTTATGAATACAATAGTAGTTACAATTCATTTTCGTCGAGAACTCTCTTTCGTTAATTAGCACTTCTGATATAAATCATTATTTGCATTGTTATGGGTAAAATAAAACACTGACTCTAATTGAGTTTAATTCAGTTTGCGGAATATTACAAACACTTATTGAAGGATTGAAATAAAAAATAGTTGTAATTTTTTTTATCCCAAAGGGCAACACACAGGCAGACGGCTTATCTGATGCTAAATGGTTACCGTCGCCTATGGACAACTGCAACAACAGGGGCGTCACTTTTATATTGCCGACCTTGAAGAGCGTGTTTCAATCCCTTTTTGAAGAGCCCCATGTCATAACCCTGGGGAACACTGTAACAGGTAACTCATTCCATAATGCCAAAGCCAACGCCGCTTACGATTGTTGTCATTTTGCTGGGCTTTAGAGTATGTGGATGAGCAACCAGCCAGTTGCGGGTGGTGCGAGTTTGGAAGGGTAATAAAGACACTCTCCGTTATACATGCGATAGAGAACACACAGAGATCCAATGTATCTGCGAAATTCTAATGACTCTAGATCGCATGTCAATTCAGGATCATCAATAATGGGAATAGCTCGCCTTTGCACGGAGTCTACAGGAGAAAGCTGGTAGGCAGGCGCACCAGATGTGCGAGCAGTACTCCATATGAGGACGTACTTGCGCCTTATAGAGCACAAGTCGTTGCTTTGGGGTGAAGTACCGTTTTGACCGGTAGAGGATGCCTAGCTTCTTAGTTGCCAATTTGGCCTTACTTTCCAAATGAGACCGGAACTGGACATCACTGTATATGAGAACACCAAGGATTCCGATATTGCTAGAGATGTTCAGAGAAATGCCCTGAAACTTAGGCGCTATGAAAAAAGGGGTTTTAGTAAATATAGGGCAATATAATCGGTCTTCCCGTGTTACGCAGAAGATCAGTTTTTATTTATCTGAACTACCCTAGATACAGCATTAAAATAACACAAAATTGCGATGGTATAAAACAAAGAGATCGATTATAAGAAACTTTAAACTTAATACATATATTTAAATGAAATGAAATCAAAAATCTTTATTTAGTTTAGGCCCTTATGCAGACAAAATTACCACCGGTTTGGAAAACAACCCAGTCATCGAGAAGAACCGGCAAGAAACTCGATCGGATACACACATTTTAACATATATATATTTGGAATACATTATACGTTACAATACCGTTTTTAGTGGATACACAGACAGAAGTCAATTCCAGACATCACCATCGTTCACATATTGATCCACTCTAATAGTAGCCTTTCGACATTAAAACCCGCTTGACATGGCGCTTAAATTTACAGTCCAGCATATCGGTAATTCGTTTTGGGACTTTATTGTAAAACCTAACACTATTACCTAAGAAACTATTACTGGTTTTGCTAAGTCTGAAACATGGGACGATCAGTTTGTTACAGTTTCTAGTATTTAGATCATGCCGGTCCTTTACAAAATGCAGGTTTTCAAAGTGTTTACGGACATACATTAAATTATCAAGAATGTATTGGGGGGGTAGAGTTAGGATACCGAATTCCTGGAACTTCATTTTTAATGATTCTAAAATAATAAAATAATATAAAATATCGACTCAATTTGAATATATGTATATATGTGTGTCCGTTACTTACCAAGATGTCTTTTTTGACTTGGGTATCGTTCAAATTGTTAGTTAATAGCCTAGAAAACATTAAAGATTTTTTTTTTATATGTTTTATGTTTTACTAGTAAATACCTTGAGTATTTGAACAATATTATTTTTTACTGTAAGCATAAAGGGTTTCCATTAGATGACTTCCCTTAAGTAAATCATTTCGCAGTGTTGTTAATTTAACACATTTCGTAAATATCTGGCTTAGGAATTTCATGAATCTTAATTTTTATACTCCATACAGTCAGTCTTGCATTAAGCTACGATGTTGCCTAATATGGTAATTTGCTTTGTGGCAGATTTCTAGCTGGAATATGTTACCTAGGCAATAAAAACGCTGTAACAACACGCCATGGCTTCAACCAGATTACTGTAACCTCGTCTTTATATTTGAACTAAAGATAATAGATCACCTCTACAAGTGCTTGCAATATACAATGCCATAAAGAGAAAGTTGACAGAATAATATGTATTGTTCCTTGCTTCGGACTAAAGACGTAGAACATTTCCAAGGTGACACAATCGATCGACGTCGATACATTTCAATATTAAACCAGGTGCTGCGGAAAATTATATGAAAATCGTTTTAGAATAAGAAATACTATTGTAATAAGACGTATATATATATATAATATCTAAATAATAGACTCTGCAGTTGTCCGAAAATGTTTGTGTCTCTTTGTTTTATAATGACACACTGTTTGCGCAACTAATGGGTAAGATATTGTTCAAGATTGGTATATAAAGGAAGAACTGCTTAGTGCAGATCAGATACGTTTCCATATCTACTATATTTAAATTATAACAACATTGTAGAAAGATTATCTACAAAGATTTTTAATAATCAAGATCCAAATGAGGATTATGACGGTTTGTTTGACATCATAAGGACTGAATTTAATAAACACTGCCCAAAAAAAGTTATTAGTGTAAAACAAAAAATTAGCTTTAGTGAAGGGGCTACCTTAGGAATTAAAAAAAGTAGTGATCGACTATACGATCTGTAATATAGGAGATCATTAACTAGCAATGAATCCTTTCATGCTTATGTCAGAAATTATTCAAAAATTTTTAAGCGTGTCTGTGTAACTGCCAAAGCTAAATTTTTAAGAAATAAAGTTCTTGGATCTTGTAATAAGACCAAGACTGTCTGGCATATTATAAATAAAGAATTAGGAAAAACCAAAATAAATGATAATTCGCATAATCTGAATGTTGACGGAGTACATCTTTCAAACAGTTCAGAGGTAGTAACTGTTTTCCAAGATTATTTCACTAACATACCTTTACAGGTAACAAAAAACATTACTTCATCAGCCCATGGTGCCGTATCGTCACTAAAAAATCTCAGTGTACCTATAAATTCAAAATTTAATTTCACATCTATTAGTGCAGATGAAATAATAAGGACTTTTAAACTCTTAAACATAAAACATACCGAAGACATTTGGGGAATGTCGGTAATAGTAGTACAGTCCTTTTTTTTTTTTTTTTTTTTTTTTTTTAACGTGGGGAAATCCCTTATGGATACCCACCCTCCCGGGGGAGAGAGTGGGTTATGTCCGAGTCGCACGGACTAAAACCCCACGGTGTACCGACAGACCGTTGTGTGGGGGCGGCAAGGGATCGTTCAAGCTAATCAACCTTGTAGAGCCGCCCCCACGGTCCGCCCGGCGGAAGGTGACCGCCGAGCTCCTACCTATAGAGGGACAGACCGGGCACACACCGGCTGCCCCCCCTCGTCCGCCGGACCTGTGCAATGAGGAGATGGGCCCCCCGGCCCACCCCCTCAGGTCCGGCTACGGTGGCAGGAGGAGTTGGGCAAAGCGCCGCCTCCTCCTGCCAATCCTCCGTTGGCGGAGACGGCCACTTAACGGGTCTGCCTCGCGGGCCCTCTCCGCCGCCTCCTTCTGCGAGATGACGTCCTCGCAGAAGGAGGACATCGCTCGCCAAGCCTGTTCGCTGCCGAGCATGGCCGAAACCACGCTCGGCAGCGATAAGTCCGTTCCCACCGCCACCGCCAGAATGCGGCGCTGCTCCCCCCACGCAGCACACTCAGATAGAGTGTGCTGCGCGGTATCTTCGACAGCGCCGCACTCGTGACAGGCGGCGGTCGGCTCCCTGCGTGCGATCCGGTGCAGGTACCACCCGAAACAACCGTGTCCGGTGAGTACCTGCACCATCCGGAACGTCAGGGAGCCCCACTCCCTGGAGATCCACTCCCGCAGGACCGGGCGGACGGCGTCTATGGTAAACTGTCCGAACCGCTCGTCCGCCAGGTCCTGCTGCCACCTTTCGACGGCGTCTCCTCTGAGACGCCGTCTCTCCACCTCTACCTCCTTGGGAGCCGGAGGCTCCCCCCTTCGCTTCCTCGCCGCCGTGAATTCGTACACGGCGGCGAGAACTCCTGCCTCCAGCTCCCAGGGTAGGGAGCCGGCGAGCGTGAAGGCCGCCGCTGAGGACACCGTCCGGTACGCCCGGATCGCCCTCAGTGCCACCGTGCGCTGCGCATTACGAAGCGCGCGCACGTTGGTGGCACCGAGGGCGTCGGCCCAGACCGGTGCCCCGTAGGCGGCCATTGCTCGCACGACTCCCATGTAGAGTCGGCGGCACCCGGCGCCCGGCCCCCCTATGTTCGGGAGCAACCGGCCGAGTGCCGCCGCCGCCCCAGCAATTCGCGGTCCGAGCCCCGCAAAGTGGGGCTCGAACCGCCAGCGCCCGTCCAGGGTGAGGCCCAGATACTTCATCTGGGTCCCCACCCTGATCCGGGCGCCCTCCACCACTATGTGGGCCCCTGGTGGTGGCCCTCGCCGAGGCCCATGAAAGAGTAGGGCCTCGGTCTTCTCGAGGGCCACCCTGAGGCCCAACCTCCTTATGCGCCTGACCACGAGGGTTGTGGCCATCGTGGCCAGGCGCTCCACCTCCCTCCACTCCCCCCCCCGGGCTACGACTAGGGTGTCATCCGCGTAACATATGAGGCGTGCTCCATATGGGAGCACGCCGCGGAGCACCCAGTCGTAGCCCATGTTCCACAGGAGCGGCCCCAAGGCTGACCCCTGTGGAACCCCCCGCCTTGTGGCCCGCCGGACCATACGCCCGTCGCCGTCTACGTAGGCGACCTCCCTACCCTCTAGGTACGCCTCCAACACCCGCCGCAGGTACGGGGGCACTCCGAAATACCGGAGCGCCTCCCGTATGACCCCATGCGGCAGGGTGTTGAAGGCGTTGGCGATGTCAAGGGACACCGCCAAAACCCTATCCCCCTGGGAGGTCGCCTCCGCAGACAGCGACTTTAGGAGGGACAGGGCGTCCACCGTGGAACGCCCTGTCCGGAAGCCATACTGCGCGTCCGCCAGATTCGGCCCCACGCCCTCTAGGTGCTGGACGACCCGGGAGGAGATAATCCTCTCCAGCACCTTCCCGGCGTCGTCCAGCAGGACGAGGGGCCGATACGCGGACGCGCAGTCCGGAGGGCGGCCTGCCTTTTCCATGAGGCAGAGCCGCCCAAGCTTCCAGGGCTTCGGGAACTGCCCGACCGAAAGACACCGGTCGAACAGCTCCCGAAGCCACCCCCCTAATTGGCCCAAGGCGAGGCCGAGCACCCGACCCGGGACCCCATCAGGGCCGGGCGCTCTACGCCGGCTGAGGAGGCGCTCGACTGCCCTCCCCATCTCCTCCTCCGTTGTCGGAGGGGGGGGACCGTCGCGCACCTCCTCGACTACCTCGCGAGGCGGAGGCATGGGAGGAGCCGGTAGCATCGGAGGGTCGGGGAATAGCTCTCCCACAACCCTCGCTACCACCTCCGGCCGGAGGGTCTCCGTCGCCGGGGGCGCCCATGATCGCAACTTCTTGCGCACGATCCGGTATGGGCGCCCCCAAGGATCCCCCTCCAGCGTCTGGAGCAGCTCCTCCCACGCTGCTTCTTTCGCCCGGCTGATGGCAGCCTGCAGGGTCTTCCTGCACTCCCTGTAGCTGCCATACAGCCGGGCCTCCGCCTCCGGGTCCCGGTGCCGGCGTCGGCGGCTGCGCCCGAACAGCCGCCGGGCCGCGGAGCAGGCCGCTCGGAGATCGGCGATCTCCGGCGACCACCAGTACACCGCCCGTTTGTCTGGGCGGTGTACACTCCGCGGCATCGACGCGTCGCAAACCTCCGTGAGGGCTGCACGGAGGCGGGCTGCGGACGCGTCGACATCAGCCCCTGTGGGGGGGGGCATCGCCCAGGCCTGGACGATGGCCGCCTCTTCCGCTAATTCACGGTTGAGGCGGCTCATCGCCCAACAGGGGAACTTCGCGCCCCTCCGGGGGCGGGTGCCACTTCCGCCTTGGGAGGTGGAGACCTCGAACCTGATATATCGGTGGTCCGATAAGGTCTCCACCTCCTCCAGCACTCTCCACCCCCGGACACGGCGTGCGACGGACGGTGTGGCGAACGAGACGTCCACCACCGACGCCCCGTTCCATCGCACGCACGTGGGGACGCTCCCCTGGTTGAGGAGGGACAGCCCCAACTCAGCTGCCCACTCCTCAACGACCATGCCCCTCAGGTCCGTGACTGCCGCTCCCCAGGTCCTCGATTTAGCATTTAAATCCCCCATGAGGACCACGGGAAGCGGCGACAGCCGTCTGACAGCTCCCTGCAGGGAGCCGAGGTACGCCTCGAACTCCCGCAGGGGCTTGTTAGGGGAGAAGTACGCCCCCACAATGGCGTACTCTCCCCAGACGGCCGTCACGAACCCGGCCCCACACTCTCTCACCGCCAGGGACGAACCTCGACCCGCCACGATCGCCACGGAGCCGTTCCGGTCCCCAGCCCACTGCGGCTGGGAGGGAACGAAGTAAGGCTCCGTGGCGATCGCGAGCCCGATGCCCCACTCCGCCACTGACTGCACAAGAAGATCCTGTGCAGCGGCGGAGTGGTTGAGGTTCGCCTGGAGGAAGTTGCGTATGGTGTGCTCCATCACTGGTCCATAGCAACTTCCTCCTGCCTGGCGGCGACCACCCTCGGGCTAGCTCCCACTGCTGGGGAATCCCTACCCTTCGTGGTGGGGGGCCTGCAAATGCGGCTCCCCATTATATGCCCAGAGGGCCTTCCAGCATCCGCGCATACGGCGCAGCGGGCCGTCTCCGCCTTACATTGGGCCGTTTTGTGGCCCGCCGCGCCGCAGCGGTAGCACCCGTCTCCCCTGCTGGACGAGGAGGGGCACGTGGGGCGGGTGTGCCCCAAGCCCATGCACTTATAGCAGCGCATGGGCTTCTCGTCCAGCAGCTGCACGCGTACCACGCTCCAGCCGATCAGGAGCTTGCCCGCCTGGACAAGCTCCCGAGCTGCCGTCGCGGGGAGGGTTACGTGGGCCGCTCCGAGGCACCCCCAATTCCTTTTGATTTCGCCGACCTTTAGGTCGGCTATCTTACAACCGGCCTTCGCCGCCACGACCGACTCGATCTCGTCGGTGGACACCGAATCGTCCAGCCCGACGATCCGGATGTCCGCCTTTTTGGTTGGAATGATTACCGTGGCGACTCCGGCCAGTGCAGTCTTCAGCTCCCGGGCCAGTTCGGCGGCCTTCTCACTACTTTGACCCGGGAGCTCAATCTTCCGGGCCCCCGTGGCGGTATGCCTCACCCGCACCTCCCCTATGCCCATGTCGGGCAAGGTCACGTGCTCGCGCGCCTTTACGAGCACCTCCCTGTAGCCGACACCTTTGTCGGCTGCGGCATCCTGCAGAGTCAGGATGACCGCAGCCGACTGGGGGACGGACGGCAGCTTCGGCCCGGGCGGCTTTGGCGGCGCCTTCGGGGGCGCTGCGACTGCGACTGCGGCCTTGGGCACCGTGGCAGGGGCCGCCCTCTTCTTCCGACCCAGCACCTTAGACCACTCCACCTCCTTAGTTGCCGTTGTCACCGCCGGGACCGGTAATTCGGCCCAATTGAAGCCCAGAGGGGCGATCGGGGCTTGAGGCCCAGGTGCCGACCTCGCCGGCCTCGCAGGTGGAGCCCCTGCTCCACCCTTCTTCTTATCCCCCGCCAATGGAGGGCGAACGGGCACCTCCGGGAGGCGGCTCTCCAGGCTCTCCAGGCGTGCGTTCAGCATGTTGCCGAACGACACCTGGAGAGATCGCTCAAGCCGAGATACTGCCTCGGCGAGAGTATGCTCCCATTGGCTGGCGGGAGACTCCACCACAATTGGTGCCGGAGGGGGAGGCATCTGCTTTTTCGCATTTGCCTCCTGCTTCCAGGCCAGCACCTCCGCCTTAAGGTCTTCGACCTGGCGACGGAGGTTCTTGGTCTCCCTTTGGAGCTTGCGCGTTTCCTCCGACTCTGTGCGCTCGGCCAGGGTCTCGACCACCTCCTTTAGGGTCCTGGCAGCTTCTTTCAGGACCTTAATGCAAGGGCCCGAAATATTGCGAGACTTCTTAACTGTCTCAATTATGGCAGAGAACTTGACCCCGGCCAGAGCCTTGAGCGTGAACGCGTCAAGGGCGTCCACATCGACAGGAGGCTCCGCCTCCGACCCCGAGCTAGTGGCTGCACCAGCCCTGGAGTTGGCCCTAGAGCCGGCAGCCGAGGCAGCGGCCGAGCCGGTAGCGGAGTCTGTGATTGACTCCGCCGCACTCACACTACCCGCTAAGGCCCGGTCAAATGACCCGTCGGCCTCCCCCATAACCCCGCGACCACCCACGTTGCGGCTGATCCGCCTCGTCGTCCCCCTGCTCGCGGTACTCATCTTGGGAGCCGCCCGCTCCTCCACCTCCGTGTCGGAGTCCATCGCCACGCTCACGCGCTTCTTCGTGATCCTCTTGGCACTCATGGCCTACCGGAGACCCAAGGTCACCAGCAAGCCAAGAGGCAAAAGGACGGTGTCCGTTCAACAAGCCAGGTCAGTCAAAGATACAGGAAACAGTCCGAAAAACAACGCCAAAGTCCAAACAGAGAGAAAATCCACAAAATCCAAAAAAACAAGCCAAGTCGGGTGCACAAACAAGTCCGGAGTCAATGAGTAAGCCAAGGTCAAAAAGAAAAACAAGATCCACCAGAAAGAACCACCCATAAAATTTTCCGGTTGGACCACTGGACGAACCCTAAGTATCATTTAATCATAGTAGTACAGTCCTTAATTATCAATATTTCACCATATTTGTCTAATATATTTAATCAGTGTATAGCAAAAGGAACCTTCCCCAATTTAATGAAAATAAGTAAAATGGTTCCTTTGTTTAAATCAGGCTGTAGGAGTAATCTTGGAAATTATAGACCAATCTCTGTACTGCCGTCCTTAAGCAAAATTTTCGAGAAGATTATGCTTAGACAATTATTAGGATATTTTAAAGCGCAAAAGATTCTGGATGGTCGACAGTTTGGTTTTACAAAATCAAAATCAACTACAGACGCTTATGCAACATTACTCAGTCATATTTTTCGAGCTTGGGAGGGATCGCAGGATGCAATTGGTATGTTTTGTGATCTGTCTAAGGCTTTTGACTGCGTTGACCATGGTACCCTTATTTTGAAATTAAAACACTATAGTGTTTGTGGAGCTTCTGTTGACCTTCTAGTCTCCTATTTAGAAGATCGTTGTCACCAAGTTAGTGTAGACGGGATAACGTCAGCGGGATCAGTGACTCGAATTGGCGTCCCACAGGGTTCTATTTTTTTTGAGGGCCGTTTTTGTTCTTGGTATATATAAATAATCTACCGCTAGTGGTTGATAACTGTGCTGACATGGTTCTCTTCACGGACGACACTTCACTTATATTTAAGGTAAAAAGAATAGATTCAGAGCTTAGTTATCCAAATAATACTTTAAATAAAATTTCCAATTAGTTTGCGTTAAATAATCTATTGCTTAATGCCGACAAAACAAAATGTATAAGATTTACCTTGCCTAATGTTCCGTTTACTCGTAGTAGAATCGAGATCGATGGGAATCTAGTAGGCTTAGTTGACAATACTGTGTTTTTGGGTATTACACTTGATTCGAAATTACAATGGGATCCTCACGTAAAAAAATTGGCGGGAAGATTAAGTTCTGCTGCATTTGCAGTTAGAAAGATTCACCAGCTAACAGATATTGCCACTACTATGGTTGTCTACTTCGCTTACTTCCACAGCTTAATGTTTTATGGTATTTTGTTGTGGGGGACAAAAACGAGCAATTCGAGCAATTAATAATATGAGGCCTCACGAATCATTAAAGACTAAGTTTTAGAAATTCGGTATCTTAACTCTACCCTCCCATTATATTCTTGATAATCTAATGTATGTCCGTAAAAACTTAGATATGCTGGATCTGGTAAAAGACCAACATAATTTAAATACTAGAAACAGCAACAAATTGGTCATTCCATGCTTCAGACGCACTAAGTCCAAAAACAGTTTTTTAGGTAATAGTGTTAGGTTTTATAACAAAGTCCCAAAACAAATTAGCGATTTGCCGGATAGGAGTTCAAGGACCATGTCAAGCGGGTTTTAATATCTAAAGGCTATTATAGGGTGGATCAATATGTAAACGATTGTGACGTCTGGAAATGACGCCCCTCTCTGTGCATCCACTAATGACGAATGTAAATGTTTATGTTATTGTAAAAATATATAACATAAAAAGATAAACCAGATCGAGTTTCTTGCCGGTTCTTCTCGGTGACTGGGTTGTTTTCCGAACCGGTGGTAGCTTTGACGTTCATAAGCGCCTTCTCAGGGCCTAAATTTGAATAAAGTATATTTTGATTTTATACAGTCCGTATAGTTTATATTATAAAATATCAAGTTGACAGAGTGAAATTGTAAATTAAACGATGAAATATATTTATAAAATGAATAATGATAAATTAAACACTGAACGATCTGGGATAATCAAGTAAATAAAAGTTAATACATCAATAGGAAATCCTTGAGTTGGTTTGCTATTGAAATGAAAATTTTATGTATGTATATATTATATACACTCTTTTTCTCTCGCTTTTTATCTGTCACGTCACCTAGCCTGAATAGAATCTGCACATGCACAATACGTAAAAATAAAATTAAATAATCATCTATACCACTTACTTTATCATAACTATTTTTAACTTGTATTAAAACTTTTTCACACTCCATTGTATTGAAGGAAAATACCGATATGAAAAAGATATGAGCGTCGCGTCGATACGTCAACTGTCACTTGCCTGTAACTATTTGTCTAGGAGCTAGCAACGGTTTCGAGAACGAATTAGAGGCAATAAGCCAGTTTTTTATATATCTTTATGTTCTTCCCAACAACGTGCGGGCTACCTGGCTGACGGTAAACGTTGCATTTATTTGTGCATATCGCACCTTTACAGACAAAAATATTGACTTTTAAATAATTTTATGATGTTTTTTTTCACTAACTTTGAAACTCTATTAAAATGTGAAATTATTATTGCCAGACATTTTTGTTGTTGACAATAATGTTCCTGATGATATTTTTTATAAATAAAGATAAAAGTAATTTTAAACCATGTTGGGATAGCCGTAACGATGAACGGTTTGGTAGGTAGTAGAGCCATTCTAAAGCTAATTACTGGTTTCAGCATTGAATGGGTCGGCTCGCCCGGCGTAGTACCACCCTGTGTCACAGAAAATCGACGTGAAGTAACAGTGCTGGCATTGTTGCGTTTCGTTCGGTCAGTGAGAGCGCCGGAGGTTCACCTCCCCTCCCGTCAACCTTCCCTCCTCCCCCTCCCCTCTCCCCCTTCCCTCCAAACATAGGCTGGCTACGCACTTTCAACTCCCCTGGTGTTGCTAGTATCTATGGACGGCGGTGATCACTTAAAATCAGATGACCCGTCTGTTTGTTTGCCTCCTATGACATAAAAAAAAAATCTTAATATCATAATGGTTAATAAAATGAAATATGTTCTTTGCAATGGAAAAAATAAAGTGGTTTGAAATTATTGATGATTATGAAATAAATGATAAATTGTGTGCATATGGCATATGACAAAAACTGTGATAAATTCATGTTTTTAATATCGTTTAAAATATACTAAAAAAAAAGTTCCTAAAATTATTTATAAATCAAAATTTTGACCTATAAAGGTGTGATGCGCATTAAAACACACAACGTTAACCGGCTACCAGGTATCCTGAATTCTGTTAGGAAGGGCATAAAGAAAGATATATTAAAGAACCAGCTTTTCTAAAATTCACGTTCTTCCAACGTTGCTGGCTCTTATACTAAGGTGTCGCAAAAAAGTCTAGTTACATTAACTACAAATTTTTGTCTTTCGTTATCCTGGAAAACCCCTTGCGTTTTATGAGACAACAAGTATCCTAGATGTAACCTTGTAAGCATTAATACATATCATTACATAGTATATAACAAAGTCATCTACCGTGACTGTCTGTCTATCTGTTCGCGATAAACTCAAACACTACTGAATGAATATTCATCCGATTTTCACTAGTGGATAAAGTAATTCACGAAGAACATTTTGGTATATAATTTCTCAAGGATTTTTTTATAATCAGGGCGGAGCAACGTCTGTCGTGCCCGCTAATCAAAAATAAAATAGGATATGACAATTTACCCTGCCTGTATGTATATAGTATGGTACTTATGTTTTTCTACCTACAATAATTTTTAACATTTGGGTTGACACCGACCCCAAATAGTTTTCAAACTATATTTTAGTAACTTGGGCGAACCTTATAAAACTTTTTTTAACATCAATGCATAGCTTAAAACACACGTAAAATATACTGCAACTTTTGAAATGGGCAATGCTTTGATTGAGGAGATAGATCGATTAATGTTCACACATGTCGCTTGCCTAAGTAGCTTTAGTTGGCAGATATCGCATTAAATTGCCTCAATATTACCATGCATCATCCTATTTAAGCTTGTGTAAGCGATAACGATGCTTTAGAGTAAGTATTATTGAAATAAATATAATATAAATAAATAAGTATACATCTGATAGAAATATTAGTAGAAAGTAGTAATAAACAAGAATTTTGTGGCAACGAAAGGCAACTAGTAGCTAGCACCATTATACAGTTGCGTCATATATGTAGATACATGTCATGCTCTCAATACGATTATGTTACTACAACCTCGTCATAATATTTGTACTGTAGATATTGGACCAACTCTGCAAGTGCTTGCAATGGACAATGATCTAAAACATAGAGAAACAATTTTCAGAATAATTTGTATTAATCCTTGCTTTGTAGTAAAGATGTAGAACATCTCCAAGGTGACACAATGAAGTGACGTCAATAAAATTTAATATTAAGTCAGGTGCAGCGAAAACTTATAAAAAAATGTATACAAGAAACAATTGTAATAGAACAATAGATCTGTATTTATACAAAAACGTTTGTATCTATGTGTCTTAAATGACACAATATTTGTGCAAGTGATGAGTGAGATATTGTTCAAAATTGGTAAATAAAGGAAGAACTGCTTGATGCAGATCAGATACGTTTCCATATCTACTCACTTCACATCAACATGAAATTCTTCAAGGTGAGCATAGTTTACTTCTTTTTATTATATACTAGTCGATTCGCAGAAATATACCTTTCCATGTCATTGCGACATGCTATTTTAAATAGTTTTTATGTTAGCTATATATAAGAGTCTATATTAGTTTTATAGTTTCCATGTTTTTTGATAAATGTAATTATATATATCAAAACTAACCCATACATAAAATACTATAATACATTTCAAAAAAATCCATATTTTGAGTAGTTATTACAAAAATATATATAAATAATTGTTAGTCTAGTATTTAGGCTCGCTCTTCCTAATTGTAATGGTTATTCGTCTCAAGGGATTACAAATTAACTTCTTTTCACCTTATAACAAGTATAGTATGCTTTGAGGATAATAACCTTTACAAATTACAATCATCATACTAAGGTGCCAAGGGGATAGGTGATTCATTCTTGTTTATGCCACCTAATTCATCGATCTTCATGGATCAGGCGGTGTTACTTATTGTGATCCTTGGCCGATACCTTCCATCATTTGTTTGGAATAGCAAAAGTAGGTAATCTTTAAAACGCAACATGGACTTCTCGGCACAACTATACGATATTACTTGGTTTGTCTTGATAAACTAATTAGCTTTATTTATAGCACCTAATCAAACTATCGTAGCTATTATAATGTCAAACACCTTGTTTAAGTTATTAATAGAAAAATCATTATCAGGTTCTCGGTTTCATCATGTCTCTGATGGTGGCAGCTCAGATGGTCAGTGCTGTTGAGACAGACGACTCAGGCCCAAGCCCTGGAGGACCAGGTCACCACAACGAAAGCTCCGACGAAACTACTTCATAAACAGAATATAGGCAAAGAACGGAGTTCTCTCAACGACTACCGGCTTCCCATAAAGTTTATAATGTGTCAATATGTTATTATAATTTGCAATTAAAAGTTACGTTTCATTCTATGAGAATATAACTCTAGATCATATTATATTAACGTATTGTAACGTTTATATTATATCACTAGCTGACCCGTGCAACTTCGTCTGCACCAAATCGGTTATCACTGGTGCCAATTGTATTTTTAAACGCGAAAAAATTTAATATAACTAAAACCTTATTGCAGCCACACCATCGGTTTCCAATTGTGAATCCAAACTATCAAGGGACTCAATCAAACATATACCCAGATGGTATGTGAGAAATCTTTTAAAATAAGCCTACAACCCGTTCGTAGCAACCAACATATATTGGTGGTAATGTGAAAAAAAGCTTTAAAGGTCTATGGACCCCCCAGTGTCTAACGAAGTTCCTTTCCCTTTTTTGTAGACGTTTACTATACAGTCAGTAGAGTTTACATTATAAAATATCAAGTTGATAGAGTTAAATTATAAATGAAACGATAAAATGTATTCATAAAATAAAATAATGATGAATGAAACACTGAATAATATCATAACTATTTTCAACTTGTATTAAAACTTTTTCACACTCCATTGTATTGAAGAAAAATATAAATATTAAAAAGATATGAGTACGACGCGTCAAATGTCACTTGCCTGTAACTATTTGTCTAAGAGCTAGCAACGGTTTCGAAAAAGAAAATAAGCCAGTTTTTATATATCTTTATGTTCTTCCGAACAGAGTGCGCCTGGCTGCCGGTAAACGTTGCGTTTATTAGTACATATCGCACCTTTACAGGCAAAAATATTGATTTTTATATAATTTTTGAATGTTTTGTTTTTTACTAACTTTGAAACGCTACTAAAACATGAAATTATCATTGCCAGACATTTTTGTTATTAACAATAATGTGCCCGATGCTATTTTTTTTGTAAATAAAATAAAGTATGTCCAAACCATGTTAAGATAGCTGTAATTTTAATATTATTATTTTTTTTTTTAGTGAAGGCTTAGTCGCCTTCTCGGCCATATCGCCTAAGTGACATACAACTATATAACAATAAGAATGACAATAAACTTAACAATTACAGTTATATTAATTTTGTACAATTCTTTAGCATCTTTCGAAGTAAGGTCAGACAATAACGAATTGTACAAACCAGTGTGGAACGAACCGGAAGCATTAAGCCGAGACCTAATATATTCGTTTCGAACACATTCTGCCAGGATGTGGTGTACATCATCGATGAGTTCACAACTCTGGCAGAGTGGTGATAGTACTTTACGCATCAGGTAGGCGAACTTTTTACATGGGATGTGTTCTGAGCGTAATCTTATTCCTGTGATTGCTTCCCGATGGCAAATCGTACTGTCATCAATCCATGGTGACCTTAAGGGGCGTGGCTGAATCGTTCTGTACCATATTCGTTTTGTTTTAGAACGCTCGTCAAAGTATTCCTTCCAATGCGAGTAACAGTTATTTTTAAGTACTGAGCATACATCCAAGTAAGTTGGTAAAATATTAATAGGAGCACCTTCGGAGGATCCTTCTCTAGCTAAAAGATCAGCTCTTTCATTCCCAGTTATACCTATATGAGAAGAGATCCATTGTAAAACAATTATTTTGTTCTTTGCTTTGAAATCTAGGTAATTGCTTCAAAATAGTGTTTGTAGGCTATCGGTATTCCTCGAAAAGTCGAGGTACATCGCGCTACGTGTTGAAGAACACTTTTTGAATCGGATAAAATAACAATCTTAATGGACTCAGTTGATTGTGCAAATGATAAGGCCTCTGCAATTGCTATTAGTTCAGTGTGCATAATTGAAATATTTTCATCAATTTGAAATTTCATAAAAGTTTTGGAATTTGACTCAAAAAATGCGGCTCCTAAATAATTACCAGCTTTAGGTCCGTCAGTGTATATTTTAACAAAATTTTGATAATGTTTATTTATATATTGAAGACAAATATCTTTTATTTTAACAACATCTTATTGACGCTTCGGCTTCCAAATACCATCTACATTTATTTTAATTATATTGTGCAAATCAATGTTATCGACCCAGGAGTGTAAAGTGAACATTTCATGTTTTATACTTGCTTGACTTGGAGTATTTTTATATTGAGAAAAAATAGTGGTCTTTTTCTTTTACGCCAATAGAGTCATTGAAAAGAGGTGGACAGTTCTTCTGATACATTAGTTAGTTCGTTCTTTTCGAATGACTTAAATTTAAATAGAGTTTTGCCAGCTTAATATTGTCTCCTAAGATGTAACGGACATATGCTCAATTCGCTTTCCATAACATGGATTGGAGTACTTTTAATGAAACCCCCGATAATTCTCATGGCCTGGTTTTGGACTTTTTCAAGTTTATAGAGGTTAACCTGAGCACTACTATCATAAAAAAAGCTGGCTTAGTTAATTCGATTGCGTGTAATATTGAAGTATAAACGAACTAAATGTTATGGATGAACACCCCAATTAAAACCGGCTAATGCTTTGAAAACGTTTAGAAACATAGAGCTAGATACTGCAACTGCATTGATATGTTTACCCCATTTTATGTATGATAAAGATAGCGATAATTGTGGAAGCGCCTGTTATAGACGCATGTATTCAAGATGACGTCAGTCTCGAGTCATATGTCTACGTTTATCGTTGTTTTTCGTTTACGGTGTTTACGGTGAAATCTCAAATATCATAATGGTTAATAAAATGAAATATGTTCTTTGCAATGGAAAAAATAAAATGCTTTGAAATGAATTATTTTATTTATAAAGAATATGATCGGGCACATTATTGTCAATAACAAAATTGTCTGGCAGTGATAAATTCATGTTTTTAATAGCGTTTAAAATTTACTGAAAAAAAATGTTCCTTAAATTATTTATAACCCAAAATTTTTACCTGTAAAGGTGTGCTGCGCATTAAAAAACACAACGTTAACTGGCTACCAGGTATTCTGAATTCTGTTTGGAAGGGCATAATATATCTTCATTTTAAAGAACCAGCTTTTCTAAAATTCTCGTTCTTCCAACATTGCTGGCTCTTGTACTAAGGTGTCGCAAAAAAGTCTAGTTACATTAACTACAATTTTTTGTCTTTCGTTATCCTGGAAAATCCCTTGCGTTTTATGGGACAAAAAGTATCCTAAATGTAACCTTGGAATATTAGTTATTATTGTGTCAAGTTTCGTTAAAATCGGTTAAGTACTTTCAGCGTGATACGTGTTCACAGGGACAGAAAGACAGACAGACAGACAGACAGACAAAAATTGTAAAAAGAATATTTTTGGCTTCTATATCGATAACAAAGCCTACCCTGATCAAAATTTTCAAAAAATATTTAATGTACTGATTTGACCTTGCTACAGTTTTATTATAGTATAGATTATAATATAATAAACTGCATTTAAAAAAATACATTTAATTTCATTAATTCATCATACCTTTAGATCGTATTACCTTTTATTTCCTATTTCCAAATGAATACCATTCTATGTATAATTTTGTTGCATTATACTTAAATATATACAACGATCATTATAGAATAAACTCTAATATTAATATACTCTAATGGCTACTTTATACTAGAATATACATTAAAGAATTAGCTTTAAAGCCGTTGAACCGTTTTTATAATTTTTAAAGTTTGAGGTTAACAACGAGCTCTAAACAATGACTTTAATTGTATTTTGCGGAATATTATACGCATTTATTGTAGAATATGAATTGAAGTATAAAAAATAAGTGTATATTTATGTTACTCATCCTTTCCATAATATGCAGAAGATCGATTTTTTAAAGTGTACTACGCTAGATACAACATTACAGTAATGGAAATTTACGGTGGCATAAGACTATGAGACTGATCTCTTGTCTGAACATAAGAACGTAAAAACATAGAGGTAGTAGTAGTAGATATGCTCAAATTCCGTAAACTGCATGATTCATTCACGGAAGGTATTAACATAACAACCTTGTAAGGCGTTGTTTCTAAAAGAGCTAAGTGATTTGCTCGAATGACCTGTTTTACTGAAAAGTTGACACTTAAATAGCGGATGGTGTCGAATGATCAGTTATAGTAGGTTGGACTTATGATAAGATAAAACACGTGTTGGTCGAAAGTACGACCGGCGAGCATCAAATCTTGATCCATCTATAATAAAATATCATTTTCCTTTTTAAAAAATATCGTATTATTTCGTTTATTATTTATCGTATTCCTTCTCGTAATAAGTTTTTAATAAATATTTTTTCTTACAATGGCTATTGTTGTTTTACCTATTATACATTTAATACTGCGTGGCTTATTAAGTAACTACTTATAATATCTATAGAATATATTGCAACTTGTCAGTAAAACCATCAAGGGATTCGTTCGAATAACTTACTTTCCTCAAGAAAATCACCTCCACAATGTTATTATTTTAAAGGTTTCTATGAATTAATTACCTTTTTTTTATTGAAGAGTGGAAAATCCTACATTGGATACCCCAGTGCTGCCGGACTCCTACCGGCTAAAAACCACTCTGCCTCCTTGCGCGATTGTGGATCAGGGTGCAGTCTCACGTTTAGCATGCTCCACCCCCTGGCCACGCGCTTGGGTCCTCCGTAGATGGACGGAACGGGGACCCTCGTCTCAAGAGAGAGGCCATTGCAAGCTGCGGTAAGCCGTGCTTCTCGTACACTGGTACTCCTTTTGCGGCAATAGACGCCCCCGCATCTATCACCTGGAGATTACCTAGGGAGGCCTCTGGTGTGTAGTCCAGTGAAGCTGTGAAGACCTTGCTAGGTAAATAGCGTAGTCAGTTCGAAAAAAAAAGCCTCTGGTGGTAGATGCCTCCACCTCTAGGGCTTCTGTGGCCGATTCTCCTTCGGCCTTTCTCCTCCTTCTCCTACTTCCGAAGCATCCGCAGCCCTCTCACGCTCTGTTTCCGCCTCCTCTTTCTGTGAGAGGACGGTTTCACAAAAGGCGATAACCGCGTTCCATGCCCTCTCCACCGAGCATGGAGTTGATTACAACCGGCAGAGAGAGGTCATCGCTCACTGCCGCAGTGAGTTCGCGGCGCTCCGCTGCCCATGCAGGGCATTTTTCCAGTACATGCTGGGAAGTCTCGACTTCACACTTATTACAGTGATGGCACTTGGGTGTAGGCTCTCTTCCAGCAATCTTGTGCATGTACTTGCCGAAGCAGCCGTGCCCAGTAAGGACCTGCAACAGGCGGAAGGTAAGCGTGTCGTGAGGACTCTCAACCCATTCCGCTAAAAGAGGGCGGATGGCCGCAATTGTAGTAAGGCCAGTCACTGTTGAAGCCAGCCTGTCCCTCCAGACAGTCAAGAGGACCTCTTGAAGGTGAGCTTTGTGAGCCTTCTGCTCACTTGGGGGGATAGTGTCACCCTGCCGATGAATTAATTACCTAGCTTAAGAGTTTGATAAAATTCTATTCTTATACTTCACAGATTTAAACGTTTCATTACAATCTCATCTGAGATTAAGCTTCCTTGGAGGTAGACCTTCAACTTTAAGGTGGTAACTATCCATTAGAAAAAAACATACAAACATGCCATTCTTTCAACACGGTTATGTTACTACAACCTTGTCATAATATTTGAACTGAAGATAGTGGATCAACTTTACAAGTGCTTGCAATGGACAATGATGCAAAGAGAAAATTGTAAGAATAATTTGTATTAATCCTTGCCTTGTACTAAAGATGTAGAACATGTCCAAGTGGACACAATGAAGTGACGTCAATAAAATTTAATATTAAACCAGGTGATGCGGAAACTTATTGAAAAATAATTTTATTGTACAAAAACGACTATAATAAAACCATAGAGTCTGTATTTGTCCAGAAACGTTTGTATTTTAAATGACACACTATTTGCGCAACTGATGGGTGAGATATTGTTCAAGATTGGTATATAAGGAAGGAAGCGCTTAGTGCAGATCAGATACGTTCCTTGTCTACTCACTTCACACCAACATGAAATTCTTCAAGGTGAGCATATTTTACTTATTTTTATTCTTTCCTGGTCGATTCACATAAATTACCCTTTCATGTCATTGCAACATGCTATTTTAAATAGTTTTTATGTTAGTTATATATATGTTATTTGTTTAAAATAAAACTCCGACGTCCGTTCACTAAAGCGTTTATTCCGACTGACTCTTATGTACACACCGCACATTCAAGAACAATGCTAAACTATATCTATAACTAACAATATAATAGTTTATGTTTTCCATGTTTTTTAATCAATGTAATTATATATATCAAAACTAACCCATACATAAAATACTATAATACATTTCAAAAAAATCCATATTTTGAGTAGTTATTACAAAAATATATATAAATAATTGTTAGTCTAGTATTTAGGCTCGCTCTTCCTAATTGTAATGGTTATTCATCTCACGGAAATACAAATTAACTTCGTTTCACCTTATAACAAGTATAGTATGCTTTAAGGATAATAACCTTTACAAATTACAATCATCATACTAAGGTGCCAAGGGGTTAGGTGATTCATTCTTGCTTATGCCACCTAGCAAAAATAGGTAATCTTTAAAACGCAACATGGACTTCTTGGCCCAACTATACGATATTACTTGGTTTGTCTTGAAAAACTAATTAGCTATATTTATAACACCTAATCAAACTATCGTAGCTGTTATAATGTCAAACACCTTGTTTAAGTTATTAATAGAAAATTGTGTCATTATCAGGTTCTCGGTTTCATCATGTCTCTGATGGTGGCAGCTCAGATGGTCAGTGCTGTTGAGACAGACGACTCAGGCCCAAGTCCTGGAGGACCAGGTCACCACAACGAAAGCTCCGACGAAACTACTTCATAAACAGAATATAGGCAAAGAACGGACTTGTCTCAACGACTACCGGCTTCCCATAAAGTTTATAATGTGTCTATTTGTTATTATAATTTGCAATTGAAAGTTACGTGTCACTCTATGAGTATATAACTCTAGATCATATTATTTTGTATTTGCTATTTCAAAATTCAAACCAATTCCTTGTATAATTTTGTTACATTACAGCTTTCCATAACGTTTAAATTGTAGCTCTATAATATAATAAACTGCATTTAAAAAATTACATTTTTATTACCTCAATTCATCATACCTCTAGATCGTATTAGCTTTTATTTACTATTTCAAAATGAATACCAACTCCATGTACAATGTTGATACATTATACTAATACATACAACGTTCATTTTGTAATATACTCTAATGGCTACTCTATACTAGAATATACATTAAAGAATTAGCTTTAAAGCTGTTTAATGGTTTTTATAATTTTTTAAGGTCGAGGTTAGGTTTAGTAAACATATAACAACTAGCTCTATTCCCTAACCTAAAGAGTTTCTTACCATGGTTTACATATTGATCCACTCTATATTTATTGACACCCAAACCCGCTTGACATGGCGCTTAAACTCATAATCCGGCGAATCGGTAATATCCTTTGGGACTTTGTTGTGAAACTAAACACTATTCCCCAAAAAAAAATTGTTACTGGTTTTACTACCTAAGTCTTAAACACAGAACAATCAGTTTGTTACAGTTTCTAGTCTTTAGATCATGCCGGTTCTTTACGAAATTCAGCTTTTAAAGGTTCTTGTGGACATACAATATCACGAATGTATTGAGAGGGTAGAGTTAAGTCCCAAAAACTCTCATCAAGTTTCCAATGTTTTCACGAGAGATTAGAAGGCCGGTATGATAAAAGTAAGTCCAGGTAGATTCTAGATATTTCAATACGGCATCAAAAAAACTAAAATTTTTCTACACTTAAGTAACTTTTTTACCGAACCATAAGTAACTATTTCATTATGTTCCTTAATTAAAATTCAGATTTCAAATATAAAGAAAATAACATGAGTCATTTTCAGCAAGTACGCTATTATGTTAATAAAAACTTCCGGTTATTGGAAATATCGTAATGAAACCATATCAAGATGGTAGAAAAAATTTAATGCATTATCCTTAGCAACCATCCTTAAGTTGACTGACATTCTTTTGTCAAATTCCTGTGAGTATTGCGATATACTGTTATTGTGGTGAAACGTTGAAATCTATAAATAACCATAAATGGATATCAGAAATAAAATAGGATATGATACTTAGCTCCGCCTGAATCGCGACCATTATGCAGCACATGCAATAACCGCCATAGTGGCACGCTTAAGACGTGTTTCAGACTCAACAGATGTAGGTAGACCCGGTGATTAAACGTACTCTACGGGGTTTGTATCGGACTGGGTCACGATTACTATGTCCATGATGATAAACCCGTTACAGTAACTCTTTTTTTAATAAGTTACATTTCGATATCAGCCGATGTATACCGACCGGTCGGGAGGTTTACAAGCTAACATAAGAGTGGCAGTCGGGGAAGGAGTGCCAGTCTCTCAGGCTAGGCGTCACAGTTGTTCTAGAATTATGGATTCTGCTATGGTTACCGTTCGGTACAGTGTTTTTACTTTGTCTTGTTATTAATTGAATAAAAATACTTTTTGTACATTTATAGGAAAATAAAAAGTGTAACTCTTGGATACCAAGTCGGGTCAGTTCTCTCATGACCTTATTATTTTAAATTTTCTGATATGGACCAGATATACTGCGACTAATTAAAAATAGAACGTTCGCGTGTTCTTATAATAAAAATTCATTTTTATTCATTTTCAAAGATGGAGTGGTAGCAAAAGGAAGTTAGTGTCGCAGTTATCGCGTTGCGCTATTGTGCCTACGCGACAACCGAGATTTTCAACATCTTGAAAATTTGAAAATAACACTACGGTATTTTTATTGCACTATACAACGGTACACTGAAGATTCAAGCTTCGAAGGCCGTAAGAGGAGCAACCGACCTCACACACCTAGAACACCAGCGATGATCTAATTACGTATATATGAAATTAAATCAAAGTATTTATATATGATTTCAACACAAGCGTTAGATTTAAAAGTTATGAATACAATAGTAGTTACAATTCATTTTCGTCGAGAACTCTCTTTCGTTAATTAGCACTTCTGATATAAATCATTATTTGCATTGTTATGGGTAAAATAAAACACTGACTCTAATTGAGTTTAATTCTGTTTGCGGAATATTACAAACACTTATTGAAGGATATGAAATAAAAAATAGTTGTATATTTTTTTTTATGCCAAAGGGCAGCACACAGGCAGACGACTTATCTGATGTTAAATGGTTACCGCCGCCTATGGACAACTGCAACAACAGGGGCGTCACTTTTATATTGCCGACCTTGAAGAGCGTGTTTCAATCCCTTTTTGAAGAGCCCCATGTCATAACCCTGGGGAACACTGTAACAGGTAACTCATTCCATAATGCCAAAGCCAACGCCGCTTACGATTGTTGTCATTTTGCTGGGCTTTAGAGTATGTGGATGAGCAACCAGCCAGTTGCGGGTGGTGCGAGTTTGGAAGGGTAATAAAGACACTCTTCGTTATACATGCGATAGAGAACACACAGAGATCCAATGTATCTGCGAAATTCTAATGACTCTAGATCGCATGTCAATTCAGGATCATCAATAATGGGAATAGCTCGCCTTTGCACGGAGTCCACAGGAGAAAGCTGGTAGGCAGGCGCACCAGATGTGCGAGCAGTACTCCATATGAGGACGTACTTGCGCCTTATAGAGCACAAGTCGTTGCTTTGGGGTGAAGTACCGTTTTGACCGGTAGAGGATGCCTAGCTTCTTAGTTGCCAATTTGGCCTTACTTTCCAAATGAGACCGGAACTGGACATCACTGTATATGAGAACACCAAGGATTCCGATATTGCTAGAGATGTTCAGAGAAATGCCCTGAAACTTAGGCGCTATGAAAAAGGGGTTTTAGTAAATATAGGGCAATATAATCGGTCTTCCCGTGTTACGCAGAAGATCAGTTTTTATTTATCTGAACTACCCTAGATACAGCATTAAAATAACACAAAATTGCGATGGTATAAAACAAAGAGATCGATTATAAGAAAGTTTAAACTTAATACATATATTTAAATGAAATGAAATCAAAAATCTTTATTTAGTTTAGGCCCTTATGCAGACAAAATTACCACCGGTTTGGAAAACAACCCAGTCATCGAGAAGAACCGGCAAGAAACTCGATCGGATACATACATTTTAACATATATATATTTGGAATACATTATACGTTACAATACCGTTTTTAGTGGATACACAGACAGAAGTCAATTCCAGACATCACCATCGTTCACATATTGATCCACTCTAATAATAGCCTTTCGACATTAAAACCCGCTTGACATGGCGCTTAAATTTACAGTCCGGCATATCGGTAATTCGTTTTGGGACTTTATTGTAAAACTTAACACTATTACCTAAGAAACTATTACTGGTTTTGCTAAGTCTGAAACATGGGACGATTAGTTTGTTACAGTTTCTAGTATTTAGATCATGCCGGTCCTTTACAAAATGCAGGTTTTCAAAGTGTTTACGGACATACATTAAATTATCAAGAATGTATTAGGAGGGTAGAGTTAGGATACCGAATTCCTGGAATTTCATTTTTAATTATTCTAAAATAATATAAAATATCGACTCAATTTGAAAATATATATATATATGTGTGTCCGTTACTTACCAAGATGTCTTTTTTGACTTGGGTATCGTTCAAATCGTTAGTTAATAGCCTAGAAAACGTTAAAGATTTTTTTTTGTATGTTGTATGTTTTACTAGGTAAATATCTTGAATATTTGAAGAATATTATTTTATACTATAAACATAAAGGGTTTCGATTAGATGACTTTCCTTAAGTAAATCATTTCGCAGTGTTGTTATTTTAACACATTTCGTAAATATCTGGCTTAGGAATTTCATGAATCTTAATTTTTATACTCCATACATTCAGTCTTACATTAAGCTACGATGTGGCCTAATATGGAAATTTGCTTTGTGGCAGACTTCCAGCTTGAAGATGTTACCTAGGCAATGAAAACGCTGTAACAACACGCCATGGCTTCAACAAGATTACTGTAACCTCGTCTTTATATTTGAAATAAAGATAAAGATAAATAAAGATCACCTCTACAAGTGCTTGCAATATACAATGACATAAAGAGAAAGTTGACAGAATAATATGTATTGTTCCTTGCTTCGGACTAAAGACGTAGAACATTTCCAAGGTGACACAATCGATCGACGTCGATACATTTCAATATTAAACCAGGTGCTGCAAAAAATTATATCAAAATCGTTTTAGAATAAGAAATACTATTGTAATAAGACGTATATATATATATATATAATATCTGAATAATAGACTCTGCAGTTGTCCGAAAATGTTTGTGTCTTTTTGTTTTATAATGACACACTGTTTGCGCAACTAATGGGTAAGATATTGTTCAAGATTGGTATACAAAGGAAGAACTGCTTAGTGCAGATCAGATACGTTTCCATATCTACTATATTTAAATTACAACAACATTGTAGAAAGAATATCTACAAAGATTTTTAATAATCAAGATCCAAATGAGGATTATGACGGTTTGTTTGACATCATAAGGACTGAATTTAATAAACACTGCCCAAGAAAAGTTATTAGTGTAAAACAAAAAAATAGTTTAAGTGAATGGGCTACCTTAGGAATTTAAAAAAGTAGAGATCGACTATACGATCTGTATTATAGGAGATCATTAACTAGCAATGAATCCTTTCATGCTTATGTCAGAAATTATTCAAAAACTTTTAAGCGTGTCTGTGTAACTGCTAAAGCTAAATTTTTAAGAAATAAAGTTCTTGAATCTTGTATTAAGACCAAGACTGTCTGGCATATTATAAATAAAGAATTAGGAAAAACCAAAATAAATGATAATTCGCATAATCTGATTGTTGACGGAGTACATATTTCAAACAGTTCAGAGGTAGTAACTGTTTTCCAAGATTATTTCACTAACATACCTTTACAGGTAACAAAAAACATTACTTCATCAGCCAATGGTGCCGTATCGTCACTAAAAAATCTCAGTGTACCTATAAATTCAAAATTTAATTTCACATCTATTAGTGCAGATGAAATAATAAGGACTTTTAAACTCTTAAACATGAAACATACCGAATACATTTGGGGAATGTCGGTAATAGTAGTACAGTCCTTAATTATCAATATTTCACCATATTTGGCTAATATATTTAATCAGTGTATAGCAAATAACCTTCCCCAATTTAATGAAAATAAGTAAAATGGTTCCTTTGTTTAAATCAGGCTGTAGGAGTAATCTTGGAAATTATAAACCAATTTCTGTACTGCCGTCCTTAAGCAAAATTTTCGAGAAGATTATGCTTAGACAATTATTAGGATATTTTAAAGCGCAAAAGATTCTGGATGGTCGACAGTTTGGTTTCACAAAATCAAAATCAACAACAGACGCTGGTGTAACATTACTCAGTCATATTTTTCGAGCTTGGGAGGGATCGCAGGATGCAATTGGTGTGTTTTGTGATCTGTCTAAGGCTTTTGACCATAGTACCCTTATTTTGAAATTAAAACACTATGGTGTTTGTGTAGCTTCTGTTGACCTTCTAGTCTCCTATTTAGAAGATCGTTGTCACAAAGTCAGTGTAGACGGGATAACGTCAGCGGGATCAGTTACTCGAATTGGCGTCCCACAGGGTTCTATTTTAGAACCGTTTTTGTTCTTGGTATATATAAATGATCTACCGCTAGTGGTTGATAACTGTGCTGACATGGTTCTTTTCGCGGACGACACTTCACTTATATTTAAGGTAAAAAGAATAGATTCAGAGCTTAGTTATCTAAATAATACTTTAAATAAAATTTCCAATTAGTTTGCGTTAAATAATCTATTGCTTAATGCCGACAAAACAAAATGTATAAGATTTACCTTGCCTAATGTTCCGTTTACTCGTAGTATTCTATATCTCGTAGTATCTATATCTATATCATCGAGATCGATGGGAATCTAGTAGCCTTATTTGACAATACTGTGTTCTTGGGTATTACACTTGATTCAAAATTACAATGGGGTCCTCACGTAAAAAAATTGGCGGGAAGATTAAGTTCTGCTGCATTTGCAGTTAGAAAGATTCGCCAGCTAACAGATATTGCCACTACTAGGGTTGTCTACTTCGCTTACTTCCGTAGCTTAATGTTTTATGGTATTTTGTTGTGGGGGACAGCAGCTGAGGTGGACACCATATTCCTATTACAAAAACGAGCAGTTCGAGCAATTTATAATACGAGGCCTCACGAATCATTAAAGACTAAGTTTCAGGAATTCGGTATCTTATCTCTACCCTCCCAATATATTCTTGATAATTTAATGTATGTCCGCAAAAACTTAGATATGCTGGATCTGGTAAAAGACCAGCATAATTTAAATACTAGAAACAGCAACAAATTGGTCATTCCATGCTTCAGACGCACTAAGTCCAAAAACAGTTTTTTAGGTAATAGTGTTAGGTTTTATAACAAAGTCCCAAAACAAATTAGCGATTTGCCGGATAGTGAGTTCAAGAACCATGTCAAGCGGGTTTTAATATGTAAAGGCTATTATAGGGTGGATCAATACGAAAACGATTGTGACGTCTGGAAATGACGCCCCTCTCTGTGCATGTTATATATAATAACAAATGTAAATGTTTATGTTATTGTAAAAATATATAATATAAAAAGATAAACCACATCGAGTTTCTTGCCGGTTCTTCTCGATGACTGGGCTGTTTTCCGAACCGGTGGTAGCTTTGACGTTCATAAGCGCCTTCTGAGGGCCTAAATTGAATAAAGAATATTTTGAATTTGTTTTTGATTTTGACTCACTTCACATCAACATGAAATTCTTCAAGGTGAGAATATATATTATTTTCTCTTTAGCATGTTTTAAATGATTTTGATAAATTTATATAATCATAAATATCAAAACTAGTCCATTAAATAAAATATCATCAAAACTTTTAACGGCCAGAGTTTGAGTAGTGTCTTTGTTTTATATTTTTTAATAACATATCTTAATATATATATTTCTTGTGTGCGTGTGTATGTGACTGAACTCCTCCTAAACGGCTGGACCGATTTCAATGAAATTTTGTGTGAGTGTTTCAGTGGATCCGAGAATGGTTTAGATTCACAATTGGACCCGGTAGGTGGCGCTGCGGTTGGCTTCTAGGGATTTTATTTTTTATTACCACGGCAGGACAAGGTCCGCCAGGTCCGCTAGTATTTTATATATACATTTATTTTATTTATATTTGGTGGTTAGACTCACTCTTCCCAATTTGAATAGTTATTCATCTCGAAGGATCACAAGTTTATTACTTTTCGCTTGATGATAAGAATAGTTTGCTTAAAGACAACTATCATTACAAGTCATCATTCTATCATGCCAGGTGGATAGGTGCTTCAATCTCGTTCGTAACACCTCACTCGGTAACCTTGATAGATCGAATACTACTTGGGGTGATTCTTAGCCGATTCCTTCCACCGGTTGCATGGAGTGGTAAATGTGGCAATTTTAAAAGCGCAGCACAGACCTCCTAGCAGAATTTCTGGCCTTTGCGATCTCTTTACTTTATTTACTGCACATGACGTAGTTATTATAATATAGTTATGTGAAAACACTTTGCTATAAGTATTAATTGGAAAATGTTTCATTATCAGGTTCTCAGTTTCATCATGTCTCTGATGCTGGCAGCTCAGATGGCCAGCGCTGTTGAGTCAGAGTCCTCAGGCCCGAGCCCTGGAGGACCAGGCCACAATGAAGGCAACGACGATACTACTTCATAAACAAAATATCGCCAAAGTACAGACTTCCCTCAACGACTACCGGCTTCCCATAATGTGTAAGATAATAAATAACGTTTAAAAAATTATATTTCATTTCATTTACTATTCATGTATACCTACCTATTTAAATATACTTTGACGTATTACCATGTATTTACTATTTCTAAATTCATACCATAACCATGTATAATTTTGTTTCATTGTACTTAGAAACATACAATGTTAATTTTAGACTATATTGAAGAATTGGCTTCGAAATGCTGAAAGGATTTTATAACTTTCTGAGGTTAAAGATAGGTTTAATAAAAATACAACAACTTCCTCTATTTGTTAACAATAAGAGTTTTATTTAAGTTAGAATTTAAAAAAAGTTAAAATGAATTTGTTTGTTTTTTTGAATTTGAATTTGTTTAGCTATTCATATCGCTGTATGTAAATTTAACTTTATAGTTCAGGACTCATATCAGCTTCCACAATCAATCGAAGTAAATCCAGTAACAGTGCTAGCAGACTGGCAGGACTTTCGTGCTAGATAACTACCAGCAATGATGAACAATCCGTCAAATTAACTGTGTTTAAGCGTATAGGGATTTGACGTGAAATTAGCAGGAAATTGTAACAAAATATATTTATTTATGGGTAATTATTTTATGATATACTAACTGTACCTGCGCCTATGTCCGCGTGGAATTTCAAATATAAACACAGTGTTTAAAAAATTGGTTTATTAAAACTCGACATCAATGATTTAAACAGGCTCCACCGTTGGTGAACAGTTTTGTTCTCTAACACACAAATAAGCATCTAGTCGTTGCTCACACTGTGAATGTATGGGTCACGACGTGGTACTAAAAACAACAGTCAACTGTGCCTTAGATTCGAGTTTTACTTAATTAACATGCAGATATAAACAAAATTAAAAAACTATAAAAACAGTAGTAATTATGATTCATTTGCATCGAGAACTATTTGACGTTAACTAACATTTCTGGTACAGATTTGTATTTACATCGTTATGTGTCAAATAAAACAATAATTCTAATTATAAAGGTCAAATCAATTTAATATTATATCACTGCATGCGGGAAGATCTCAACATAACCTAGTATTTTGGGGTGTAAGGAGTGTCGAATATCATTATAAGACTTGAGACACCCAGGCCAACCACACCGCACGTGGTGCACCCTGCTATAACGAACGAGGCAATGGCGAAAGTGGGGTGGTAGGGTTTTATAGCCTGACTGGGTCGCAACCACCATGTATACGGCGAAAAAGCCCGTCATAGTGATTCGCTTCTGCGGGTCACGTTTCGGGATCGGCCTCTGCATATCCTGCTTTTCGCAGGCCGGCCTGATAGCGGCGACCGGCGATGGACAGTGTGTCGCTTGGTGGTCGCCATTGTTTTTGGATTGTACTGTGCTTAACATCAGGAATAGTGCAGGTATTTTGCCGTATATACAATAAAAAAAAGTGTGTGTTCACAAATTACTGCAAAATATCTCATCTTCCTCCTTGCTAGAGTCGTTAAATTGTAACACCAATTTTGCTCCCAAGATGCTCTCAACACAATTATTATACCAAAACTTCGTCATTACATTCTGAAGAGAATGGATCAACTCTACAAGTGTTTGCTATGAACAATGAAATAAACAGAAATTGTTCAAAATAATTTTTATTAATCCTTACATCGTCCTGAAGACGTAGAACATTTCCAAGGTGACATATTGAGTAGTTAACAAAACTATACAAAAGCAATTTTATTATTTGAATGAAAACCTACTCACGATTACTTTCACGAATTTGGCTACAGTACACTTTCTGTAGTGTTATAAAACGAAATTACGGTCACAGGAGTATTTATTATGTGGTTTCGGCTGTTACTTTTATAGTTTTTAAATTATAAATAATATATCGGATATTCGACGTAAAATAATCTAATAAATAATCGATCAAATCAATGGTTTTCGATTCGGTCTGTTGGATGAAACTTAAAATTCGCAATCGAACAATTTTTTATATATATATATATATATATATATATATATTAAAGGGGACAAACGAACAGGCGGGTCACCTGATGTTAAGTTATCATCTATAGACACTAGCAACACCAGGGGAGTCACAAGTGCGTTGCCGGCCTGTGTTTGGGAGGAGAGGGGAGGGGAAGTGGAGGTGGGCCTGCGGCGCTCTCACTGACCGAACGAAACGCAACAATGGAAGCACTGTTACTTCACGTCGGTTTTCTGTGAGAGCGTAGTACTACCCCGGACGAGCCGACTCATTCTTGCTGAAACCAGTAATGGCTTCAGTGTGGCTGTACCGCCTACGCACAACTAGGCTCTTATTATTAACACTTCTGGATAATCTTGGTTAATGACTAAAATTATTGAAGTGAAACTTCTTTATCGACTTAGGGAGGAATTTTAGAGCATGTAAAAACGTATGTAACGTTTTTCGGTTCCGCGCCATCTTAATTTCTGTACATTTTTCCGTTACGCGCCATGTTTATTTCTAAAGGTGCGCTCACAATGATCAGATTCCGTTTTTTTTTTACATGCACAAAGATGAAGATCTTGAAAAATAACGTAAAATGTTAGGAACGGATAAAATTAGATTTAGGTCATTTTCAAATGTAACGACTGATATATTAAAATATTACAAAATAATTCCGAAAACTAATGTTTACCACCTCCATAGTGTATTCATCTTAATCTCTTAAAAATTATTCAGAATACTGTCTCATTTCTACCGCGTGAGAACTGAACGTTTTTTGTATCCATGTTTATAATAATAAAAGCCTTGTGCTTAAACTTTATCTAATTTAGCTTTATTTAACCAATTTCTGTAAAGTTGTAAATATAGTAGATCATTTTTCGAAAAATGATGTCATAAAGAAGTTTCACTTCTTACGTGTGTACATTGATACACGCACATATTTTTTTTTATTTTGTTATTCTTTCGATTGATTGTGTTACCAACAAGTTTATCTTAAATTCTACTGATAAGTTTCGCATTCGGTCAGTATCGCATTGATATTTGGTTTTGGGTAGCAGTCTGGTATAAATTTATGTTTAAGTAGGGATACAGTGTTTCTTATTTTAGATCTTGTATTCATATTATGAATGTTCCTATACCAGTCAAATTTATTATACAGATATTCAGGTTAATAGCGTGCGTAAGACAACCTAAATGTAAATATCTCCTTGAACACATCTTTAAGTTATTTTTAACCGACTTCAAAAAAAGGAGGAGGTTATCAATTCGTCTGTATTTTTTTTTTTTTTTTTTATATGTTTGATACCTCATAAATTTGGACTGGGTGAACCGATTTTGATGATTCTTTTTTTGTTTGAAATCTGGTGCTTCCCGTGTGGTCCCATTTCAATTTGGTCCAGTTCCGACAACGGCATCCAGTGCAAAACCGTATAAGTTTTAAATTTGCATTAATTATGTAAACGACAAATAGACGAATAACTCAATATCACGTTAACCGATTTCGATGATTCATTTTTTATTGGAAAGGATGTACTTCAAGGGTAGTTTGATGAGAATTTGGTTAGGTTCTGATCATGGGATCCGTGACAAAGTAAGAAAACTTTCAAGAAACGAGCCTACTCCTTTCTTAAGGGCCGGCAACGCATCTGTGTTTCCTCTCGTGTCGCAGGTGTCCATGGGCGGCCGTGACCACTTACCATCAGGTGACCCGTATGTTCGTTTGCCACCAATATTATAAAAAAAACTCTTCAATTCTTAGGAGCCTATTGTGCTTATGTTCGTTGCTGTGTTGCAACATGACGCAAGCATTGTAATTACATTACTTAAGGTGTATTATGTGTGAAGCGATGGTAGCCGAGTTGGTGGTAGAAACTATCGCGGATTATTAATAAGGTTGCGTTCGTACCAAACGTTAATTATTGTACAACCAATTGAAACCATATCGCATACCATACCGATAGATACCATACCGCAAAATGCGCATAATTTATAATATACTTAAGGCGGAACGGAGTTCGCGGGCACTGCTAGTAAAATATATTTATGTACACTAAAAATGGAAAAATAAAGTAAATTTTCAAAAAAAAGTATTAACCGACTTCAATATCAATCAAAAACCCATAAGGCACTAAAAAGCGGAAAATAAATAGTTTATCAAATTAACCAAATTAAATAAAACATATGAATATGTGTGTTACCTAGAGATGTATTGGAAGTCGGTGCGAACCGAAAATCATATCATCTACATAGGTACAAAGTTTAAGTCCACTCTCGCGTCTCTGTAATACATTTCTACCTGGAACAAATTTGAAATTTCGGTTGGCACCGACTTCCAATACATCTCTAGGTAGCACACATATTCATATGTTTTATTTAATTTGGTTAATTTGATAAACTATTTATTTTCCGCTTTTTAGTGCCTTATGGGTTTTTGATTGATATTGAAGTCGGTTAATACTTTTTTTTGAAAATTTACTTTTTCTATTAATAATCGGAGATATATGCGATCACTTAGGTACCTCATAACAGAATCTGATACATGCGTTTTGAAATAAATAGCTTTTGCGGTTTTTTCCATTAATCTAGCTAGGACCATACACAACATCACAATAATTGAAAGGAGATAACATCGTATACCATATAATATTTTTAATTTATGTAATACATTTTTAATTTTATTATTCATATGTTCGACATAATGCATTTTGCATGTGGCAAAATATATATCAATGTCGAACAATGTCACAGATGTCTGTTAAATAGCTGAGCAAATAATATTTCTCTATATATATAAAAATGAATGTGGGGTGTCTGAAATCGACAAGCTCGGAAATCTTTTGATCGATCACCGTGAAGGTGTTTGTACAGAGGTATATAGATAGAAGATTTATATGCTGTCCATTTTGCTTGGGTACGCCACTAGGTAACGGTTTGACGCATCAACTTCTGTGCCCTTCAACAAATGGTCATGAAAATTGATATGTGTATATATTTGAACACACGGACTATTTAAACAATTTGCTTTTTTATAACAAGATTGTACGATCTCAAATAATTGTAACAATTATTTGTTATTTTTAACGGTAACAAATATTGCGGGTTGGTAGGAATGATAATTATCTCCGATTGTATTGTGGCCATCAGTACATCAGTTTTAGCAGCCGCTACTGTACGGCGTGTAGACGTGTCGTGTTACAGTAACCAAGCGAGGTTTGCAGGTCAGCATATCAAAGACTGCCGGTGTTGAATTGAATTGTCGTCGTTTTCGTTCAATTATACTATTCATACCGTCTTGCATACCGCGATCACTTTACCGTAACATAAAAGATGATAAGTATGAAGCCGCGGTTAGAGCTAGTGTGTTCTAGGAAAGAAAGATAAAAACATCTTTGAACAGACGGACTTTATTGTTTTATTAAAGTTTTTGTCTTTTATTTTTGCATACAATAATTTTTTAAACTTGAATACAATATGGAAATTGATTGGCCACGATCCATTGTTTTTTACTTGAATTTTCCTGTTTACCATGGCGTATAAGACGAATACAACTGTTCAAACAACTTTCCATTCAACACAATTCCGTTGCGAACACTTGCAACGTTTTAATATTTTTTTAATCTAGCTTCCCGCGCCCTCTTCGCACGGGTTTATTTTTGAAGAAAATGAGACCAAATCATTCCTTTTCAGTAGGTACATGAAACCAAAAAAAAGACATCTGAACAACATAATATTAATCTGTCAATATTTTATTAAAGATCATCGTACTGTCGTCTGTTTTTTCTATATATATCATAGGAGGCAAACGTACAGGTGGGTCACCTGACGTTAAGTGATCACCACCGTCCATAGACACATGCATCACCAGGAGAGTCGCAATTGCGTTGCCAGCCTGCGTTTGGGAGAGGGATGGGAAGGGGACATGGGGAGGGGAGAGGAGATGGGTCTCCGGCGCTTTCACTGACTGAACTGTATATATATAGATGTCTATACGCAGCTAACACAGACGTCTGTGACATTATTTATCATCTATACATATAATAAAATGATAACGGGACGATACCTTTACATCAAATATTTTAAAGAAAAAATACTCAGGGGACTTCACGTCCCCACATCACATGTAACGTAGTTATAATGTTTTTCAAATAAATACGATGTACAACTAGATGCTGTAGGTAGTGCAATAGTGGAGGCCAAAATCGTTCACAAAGGATGAGGCCAATAAAATCGTCGATGTCGAGTTTTAATACACTATACAATCCTATACTATAGCTATGTCATAGCAAAATTTCAAAATGGTAATGAACGAAAATGATATTCTTTATGCAGATCAACGTAGTTTCATTTAAGGATCATTTTGTTATATCAGAAGAGAATATTTGGTAGAACAGAAGTATTTAATTAAGTACATATATATGTTCTTCTTTTTCTCGTTACGTTGGTAATGTTGGTACTAATAGTGATAATTAATACTGCTGTTATAATGTGGATAATATTATTACCAAAAATGTAACGATGATTCCAACGTTTCACCAAGATGTTGCCCCGAAGAACTTTCCAGGGAGTTTTCGTCACATCCTCGAAATCATGTTACTTTGTATTATTTTCTATCAACTTTTTTTGTATACAATAATCAATAAGTAAGATGCCAGCATAATGACAAAATATATATTCAAATAACACAAGCCTATGAATACGAAATAAAATCCAAAACGCTACAGACTATGATTCCCCAAAAAACTCACCTAGTTTACATTAAATTGTATTACATTTTTTTTTCTAACAAACTGATACGCATTTCATGCTAAATGCAAAAAGGTCGTATCACAACAGTTAGGGTGAATAGGTAATATATATATAACACCAAGTTATCAAGTGGACGAACGGGGTCCCTGGCTGTGGAAAGACTAAGCGATTGGTTAGAAACTTCGATGTGGAGAGAAATCCTGCGGCGACTATCAAAACCGAGGCGGCAAAAGACCTACATGAGACACTTGTGCAGGTGCACACCAAATAAACTGAAAAGCGGGCGCGCATCACGGCGTACATACTAGTAAATGATTTCAGAGAGCGCGATAAACGTCCGAGGTTAATTGTGGATGAAGCTCTTACGAACAGGACATCCTGACTGCAGGCCGGCTGGCGAAAGCAAGCGAAATTCTCCTCATTGGAGACTTCAACCAATTCCCCTACATTGACCGAGAAAACTTGTTTCGGATAGCCTAATGCAGAACAACTATCTAACAACATTTATTAAATCATTGCGCAAATCAAGCCTGCGCGATCTCTGAGATGATTATTTAAACTTATACCTGCATGTAATCTGACCTAATTTTTTTAAATACTATATGGGGGCAAACGAACAGGCGGGTCACCTGATGATAAGTGATCACCGCCGTCCATAGATACATGCATCACCAGAAGAGTCGCAAGTGCGTTGCCAGCCTGCGTTTGAGAGAGGGGTGGGAAGGAGAGATGGGGAGGCGAGAGGAGATGGGTCTCCGGCGCTTTCACTGACCGAACTAGTGTCTACTAGCAACACCAGGGGAGTCGCAAGTGCGTTGCCGGCATTCTAAATAAGTGTAAATCTAACTATACTGCTATAAATGAGTAATTTATCCACCTTTGTATCTTTATCCCTTCAAGATTCTTAAAGTATGTAAATAGAGCCACCAAATGCACCCAATGCCTATATAATAATAAAATCAACGGTTTTAAATCCAATTTTGGAGTATATCATCATTACATAGTATAAAACAAAGTCCTCGCCCACATGTCTGTCTGTCTGTTCCCGATAAACTCAAAAACTACTCAACGGATTTTCATACGGTTTTCACCTGTAGATAAAGTGATTTACGAGGAAGATTTAGCCAAATAATTTGTATATATATATATTTTAATTATCAGGGCAGAACAACGTTCGCCAGGCCCGCTAGTTGTAAAATGAAAATTATTCATACCTAAGCATCATACAACGAAATATTACTTCGAATAGGTAGGACATCTAAAATCAAAATAAGAAAGGAATACTTGTACATATTAAAACAAAATGTAATTTTTAATTGCAATTTATTGTGTACAGAATAATAAGAAGCCGGTAGTCGTTGAGGGTAGTCCGTTCTTTGGCGATATTTTATTTATGGAGTAGATTCGTCGGTGCCTTCATTGTGGCCTGGTCCTCCAGGGCTCGGGCCTGAGGACTCTGACTCAACAGCACTGGTCATCTGAGCTGCCAGCATCAGAGACATGATGAAACCGAGAATCTGAAACATTTTTAAATTAATTCTTTAAGCAGAATGTCTCTACATACCGATGTTTTAAAATATATAACGGCTGAGACATATGTATTGAATGTAGCAAACTTATTTACCAATATAAATGTACTCAAAGAGGTTTAAAAGACGAAGAGGTGTGGTGCTTTAAAATTGCATCAAGTGTGGTGTGATTAGCTGTTAAATTGCTCAAGTAGTTCTAGGGAGGAACTGGCGTTAGGTAACTCACGTTAGGTGGTGCCACCTAATATCTATGACCGCGAACGCGTAAGGCATCACTAGCGGCTACCCTCGTCCAAGGTGCATACACATATCCTGAGTACAATCAAATAATCATTTGCAAAATCCATCAAAAACGCAAATTTTGTGGTAATACTGTCTGTTCAAGATGCGAAATCCTGGTGGTCTATGAAAGAGTTGATAGAACATTCGAGTTACTGGATGACTGTCATTATATTTGATTGAAGAAGGTGTTACTTTGCGGAAATCCATCATTAAATTCCAGAAAACTCCAGTCGGAAGTGCAAAGTAGCGTCCACTATAATATTTGACTACCATTAGGTATAATTGTATATGAAAAAAACTCGTCATAATAACTAATGTCGTGTCCGGTGAAGCTGTTAAGACCTTGCTAAGTCAAAAGGGTAGTCAATTAGAAAAAAAAAACAAAGGGCGCCTTAACTTTAGCCATAGTATGTGTGTGTGTCTTGAAATTATTGCTATACTTGAAGCAAATTATGCTTATTATCAGCTGAAAGGTATTTGTTGTACAGAACCTCCCATTGGATTGTCATAGTAATTACAAGAAAAAAATTAATATAGTTGTGTAAAAAATCCTTAACAAAGCATGTACAACAATTCTTGGACCGACAAAGTGTATATGTAGGAAGTGAAGAGAAGGAAAAAAATGTTAATAGAAAATACTCACCTTGAAGAATTTCATGTTGATGAAGTCAGCTGATAAGCGAACGTATCTGATCAGCTCTGAGCTTTTCTCATCTTATATACCAGTGATGAACAATGGCACAGATGTCTGTGTTAGCTGCGCAAATAATAACCTTCTATATATATAAAAAAAAATCGATGTTGGTTTATGTGAGATTAACATACTTCAAAATCGTTTCACAGATTAAGTGAAAGTTGCCACATTTTACTCAGTCGTCTTAGACAAGTTTTGTACGCAGTTCATTTTGCTATGTTTCGCAACTAGGTGATGCGAAAATTGATATATGTACATTGTACACTGTACACATTTCAATATAGGGACTATTTACACAATACGCATTTTGTTATAGCAAGACAAATTGTTAGGAGATACAGCAATTATAACAAATAATAACAGTAACCAATATTGCCGGGTAGTAGGAATACCAATCATGTTCGGCTGTATCGAGATCACTATATTTCAGTTGTAGCATCAGCAACAGTACCAAACGCAGACGTGTTGTACTCCAATAACTAAGCAGTGTGGTGGGGAGCTGTACCCGACTTGCTCGCGAATGTCATGCACTTATTAGGCAATTCATCCATTTTGGTATGTCGCGTTTCGATATAAACGAAGATTTACCGCTCAGGCTTGTCTTGCAAAGACTTGACAGCGACGGCCGGTGTTGAACTGAAGATCTATTGGTGATCGCAGTTGTTCTTCCATTATATTACATATATACCGTCATGCATACCGCGGTCTCTATTGCTGTAGTATAGATAAAATGATAAGTGCGTATGAAGCCGCGGTTAGAGCTAGTGTATTCTCGGAAACAAGATACAAACATCTCTGGACAAATACAGACTTTATTTTTTTATTAACGTTTTTGTTTTTTGTAGCACTTGATGAAATATTGAAATGTGTTGTCGTCTCTTCATTGTTTTTTACCTTTCAAATGTTCTACATGTTTACTATGCACCAAGGTTCAATACAAATAATTCAGATAGTTTCCTCCTCAACACATTGTCCGTTGAAAACACTTGTCGTTACATTATATTACACATCATAAAACAAAGTTCTCCGCCGCGTCTGCCTGTCTGTTCGTGATAAAAAAACTGCTGAACGGATTTTAATGCGGTTTTCATTGATATATAGAGTGATTCACGAGGAAGGTTTAAGTATAAAGAGATATTTCGTAAATTAGTTAAATTATACAATAATTGTTGGAAAAAGTCAAGCCGGCTGGGAGCTCTCATCGAAAAGGCTGCTTAACTATGCCAAATGTCATGTTCATCCGTTCTCGCAATTCGCTCAAAAAGGGGTACAAAGTTTTCGCTTCACACATTAATATATAGATACATACATTTTCTTATTAATTGTTTTATATTTGTTCCACATTTATTGAGTTTTGAAGTGATAACTATAGCCGTTGCATTTTCTGATACCGTGTTGATAGATGTATGTTAGAAACTCTCCGCAATTTACGCCGAAGGAATCATACCGATGAACTCATAACAGAGCGGAAGGACTTTTACTAAGATTGTTTTGGCTAAATATACTATTAAATAGAATTTCAATGCCCAGTCCTATTGTAGAATTAACATGGCTTCATCTTAGATAACATTTTCGTTTAATATCGGTGGAGATTGTGAATATTACTTGTTACCCATTACAAATCAGCGCTGCGGTAATGCTTAGTTCTTCTGTAACATATATCTAATTGGACTTTTAATTGAAATGTGTATTTTTTTTAGCTTTAGTTTGTCTCATAGCCCCTTTGTATATACCAGGAGTTAAAGTTACACTATAATGAATAGCATAAGAAATGGAAAATCGTCACGAAAAATACTGAGGCAGACCTAGTTTCAGGGTGGTTGCTTTAGTGGAGTTGAAGTTTATCGATACCAGATATAACAACGTCCATTTTGATATACGAACTAGTTAGTTGATGCCTCCACTAGCATGTACTACAAAAATGCCATTAATTTTCTGTTATAATAAAGCTTAAACGTGATTGGTTCATTCTATATAACATATACTGTGTGCAAACATTTCATACACAAAGTTTGTTAGCTAAACAGTAAAAATTGTTTATTTACAGAGGGGAAATTATTTAACTAGCGGTCGAGTTCAACGTGTTTATAGACTAATAGTGTCAATCGACGACGGGTTACTGTTTCTGTTACAGTAAGACATAACAGCGACCACTCAACGTCAAGCGGAAGTGCAAGGTAACCTTTATCCTAATCATTACATAGTATAAAACAAAGTCCCCTACCGCGTCTGTCTGTCTGTCTGTTCGCGATAAACTCAAAAACTACCGAACGGATTTTCATGCTGTTTTCACCGGTGGATAGAGTGATTAATGAGGAACGTTTTAGTATATAATTTGTCAAGGATTTTTTCATAATCAGGGCGGGACAACGTCTGCCGGGCCCGCTAGTATTTAATAAAAGTAAAACCTTCATCAATAACATTTTTTTATTATTAATCTCGCTGTAGATATTTTCTAAGTATAAATAACATTTTTAGGAGATATTGTTTAGTCAATTTACAGCGTAGCGTACATATATTAATATGCATACAGCATAGATGGATTAAAGATTTTCTAAAATCGAACCCGTTAGATTGTTACAACAAACGATTTGAAATTATACCAATCAGGGCTGTGTCTTCGACTTAAATTCTAACTTAGGTTTAAGGTAATTTATATTTACCTAGATAAATATTTTTTTTATTTGATTTGAAAACAACGCCGTTTTCATATCTTTATATAAATAAAAATCTATTTTCGAATGTATGTAAACAGATTATTTCAGAAAGTCTGTGTTTGGCTAAATCTATGTTCCTAATTTTCAGATTAAGGTTTATGAAAATAAATTATTTGATAAATCATAAAACGATGAACTGAAAACCAAAAAACTGGGGTTCAAAGATGTCCATATTGAAAATAAGTGAATTACTGAGACGGACCGTTGGTAGATCTTTAAAAATATTATCCTTTTTGACAGATTAAAATTCTGTTGCTCAATTCAAATTTTATTTGATCTCATGGACCTACCGGAAAAAAGATTTGGTTTCATTTTCTTTGAAAATAAACATAAGCGAGGCCGGGGCGAATAGTTATATTTAAATAAAATTACTGGAAAATTACAACGTTGCACGTGTTTTCAATGGACAATGTATTGAAGAGGAAGCTGTCAGAATTATTTGTATTTAACCTTGGTTATGCACCACGTGCATACATATAAACACGTAGAACATGTGAAAGGTAAAAAACAATGAAGAGGCGACAATAAATTTAAATATTTCATCAAGTGTTATTAACCAATGAAACAACAGTAATTTTATTTTATTAAAGAAAGACAAAAACTTTAATAAAACAATAGAGTCTGTATTTGTCCGGAGATATTAAGTCTTTACCTATGAAATTGCCGTTTTCTATGAAAAAATTTAAATGAATTTTTGTTTAAACGAAATTTAATGTATTTTTTATTTGTATTAATCGAAGTAATCACCCATGCAATCAATGCATCTTTGCCAACGCAGTGGCAGTTTATTGATGCCCTTCTTAAAGAAATCAGCTGGACGGGAGGCAACAAATTCTTCAAAGGCATTTTGTACTGCCTCTGGGGTATTGAATTTTTTTCCCGCCAAGGAGTTATCCAAATTCTGGAAAAAGTAGTAGTCTGTAGGCGCAAGGTCTGGTGAGTAGGACGGATGACGGAGAACTTCCAACCCCAGTTCTTGCAACTTGGATACCGTCTGCTGTGCAGTATGAGGTCGCGCGTTGTCGTGCAGGAGCAGCGGTGACGAGCGATTGACTAATGCTGTTTGGAGATGTGCCAGCTTCTCCATCATTGTGTTCAGTTCTTCACAGTACACGTCTGTAATAATGCTCACCCCATTTGGTAAGAAGCTGTGATGAATCACACCGGCGCTAGACCACCAAACAGTGACCATCACTTTTCTAGGGGTAAGTTTTCGTTTAGGGCATTGTTTAGGTGCTGAACCAGGATCTTACCAACTTGCTGAGCGCTTGCGGTTATCAAACAGAATCCATTTTTCATTGCAGGTAACAATGCGGTTCAAAATTCCTTCATTTGTGTGTCTGTTGAGCAGTGCAAGGCACGTCTCGACGCGTACTTCGCGCTGGCGATCATTGAGTTCGTGGGGCACCCATTTGTCAAGCTTTTTTACCTTGCCAATTTGACGCAAATGGACCAATATTGTTTTGACGCTAACGTCGAAAGCTGCTGCTAATTCAGGCGTAGATTGTGTATCATCAGTTTCCACAATCGCCTTTAATTCGTCATTGTCGACCAAAGTCTTCGGACGACCGCGAGGTCCATTTTTCAGGTCGAAATTCCCAGAACGGAAGCGAGCAAACCAATAACAGGTGGTGCGTTGGTTTGTAGTGTTAGCTCCATAAACGTCGTCGATGTTGCGTGCCGCTTGTGCCGCGTTGCTGCCACGACGGTACTCATATTCCCTAATTACTCGAATTTTTAACGTATCCATGGTGACAAAAAAGATTGAAATGCGATGAAAATGTAACACTAATCAATAAACAAATGAATACTTTTGGAAAAAGAATTCCATGTTTTTAAAATAAAATTAATTTGAAATTAGAATTCTTAGCCAAACAAAAATTATTTTGATTTGAAATGGCCTGTACTGCAGAACGGCAATTTCATAGGTAAATACCTATTATTTATATCTTGTGTTCCCAGAATACACTAACTCTAACCGCGGCTTCATACGGACTTATATTTTTTTCTGTACTAAAAGAGACTGCGTTATGCATGACGGTATGTGTAATGTAATCGAGGAACAACAGTGACCACCAAGATATCATGAATCCATTGCCTGTCGTTGTTGTCATGCCCACTGCAAGCCTAGTGTGTAAACACTGGTTTATATCGAAACGCGACAAACCAAAAGAGAGGCATTATCATAAGTTCATTGCAATGTGCTTGGTGGTCGCGAGCAAGTCGGGTACAGCTCTCCACCACCCCGCTTGTTTACTGGAATACGACACGCCACGGCGTGGTACGGTTGCGAATGCTACAACTGGTGTATGGCGATCTCGATATAATCGGACATAATTATTATTCCTAGTACCCGGCAATATTGGTTACTGTTATTATTTATTATAATTACTATATGTCCTAATAATTTGTCTTGTTATAACAAAATGTGTATTATGTAACTAGTCCCTGTGTTCAAATGTATACAGTGTACATATATCAATTTTCGCATCACCTAGTTGCGCAGCTAACACTGACATCTGTGCCATTGTTCATCATTGGTATATAAGGCGAGAAAAGCTCAGTGCACATCAGATACGTTCGCTTATCAACTGACTTCATCAACATGAAATTCTTCAAGGTGAGTTTTTTTCTATTAATATTTTTTTTAATTCTCCTCGCATCCTACACATAAACTCTATTCGTTCGAGAATTGTTGTCTATGCTTTGTTAAGGAATTTTAACACAACTATATTTAATTTTCTTTTTTTTATTTACTATGTCTATCCATTGGGAGGTTCTATACAATAAATACCTTTCAGGTGATAATAAGTATAATTTGCTTCATGTATACCAACCATTTTAGGACACACATACACATTTTGTGCCAAGGTTAACGCGTCACTGTATATTATGACGAGTTTGTTGATATACATAATGGTAGTCATCCAGTAACTCGAATGTTTTATCAATTCTTTCATAAACAAGCTCATAGGATTTCACATCTTCAACAGGCAATGTATTGTCACATTAGCGTTTTTTATGCATTCTGCAAATAATTCTTTGACTGTAATCAGGATATGTATATGCCTTGAGAGTTTTCAGCCCGCTAGTGATGCCTTATGCGTTGGCGAACATAGATTTTAGGCGGCGCCACATAACGTGAGGTAGGTAGGTAGGTGGTAGAGCCACGCTGAAGCTATTACTGGTTTCAGCATGAATGGGTCGGCTCACCCGGGGTAGTACCACCCTCTCATCGAAAACCGATGTGAAGTAACAGTGCTTGCATTGTTGCGTTTCGTTCGGTCAGTGAGAGCGCCAGAGGCCCACCTACCCTCACCTTCCCTCAAACACAGGCTTGCAACGCACTCTCGACTCCCCTGGTGTTATTAGTGTCTATGGACGGTGGTGATCACTTAACATCAGATGACCCACGTGCTTGTTTGCATGCTATGATATGTTTCCTCCCAATATCTACTTGAGCAATTTGACAGCTAATCATACCACACTTGATGCAATTATAAAGCACCATATATCTTCGTCTTTTAAACCTCTTTGAGTAGATTTATATTGGCAATTGAGTTTGCTACATTCAATACATTGCCTTAGCCGTTATATATTTTAAAATATCGGTATGTAGAGGCATTCTGCTTAAAGAATTAATTTAAAAATGTTTCAGATTCTCGGTTTCATCATGTCTCTGATGCTGGCAGCTCAGATGGCCAGTGCTGTTGAGTCAGAATCCTCAGCCCTGGAGGACCAGGCCACAATGAAAGCACCGACGATACTACTTCATAAATAAAATATCGCCAAAGAACGGACTACCCTCAACGACTACCGGCTTCCTTACAATAAATTGCAATATGAATTATTACATTTTGTTTTAATATTTATGACTATTCCTTTCTTATTTTGATTTCAATTTCATAAGTTATAGTATTCCGTTGTATGATGATTAGATATTAATAATTTTTATTTTAGATTATACTCCAAAATTAACTTCATAACCGTTGATTTTATGATTATAGAGGGGTTTGGTGGATTTGACTCTATCTAACTACTTTAAGAATATTGAAGGGATAAAGGTAGAAAGATGTCAATGGATAAATTACTCATTCATAGTAGTGTAGTTAGATTTAGGTTCAGAGTATATGCAGGTATAATTTTAAATAAATCACTGATTTAAGATCACGCACGCTTGATTTGAGCAATAATTTAATAAATGTTGTTAGATAGTTATATATAGTACAGATAGCGTCCCTCCCCACATCGAAGTTTCTAACCAACCACGTAGTCTATCCACAACCAGAACGTAATCGTACTAAAGAATTATAAAATTGTGAGATTATGTACAATTACAGAAATGCTCTTTAAAAGCAATTGTAAGTACGACACGCACGCCACTTACAGTAACATGTAACGTGTATATTAGATATATAAATACTAACAGCGTGTCAAATGAAGTTTGTCATCAGCAACATATTTGGAACCTTAACCCACAATATAACTACCTCAGTGCTCACTTACACTGTATAAGGAACTAATCAAACAATAACTTAAAGAATTATTATAAAGATTTACATTTACATTACATTTAACATACATTGCCATTATTATAATTAAGATTGTGTGACTATACAAAAAATAAACGCTTGTCTGTTCCGCAAGAAATTGTATTATAGAACACTTTCCGTAATACGTTTATAATCTAAGATCTTATTAGGAAGACCTCTATATCATTAATGTTATTAATAATTATAATGTCGAATTGTAAACAATAAGCTGATAATTACTTTTCTTATTAAAAATAAAGAATGAGTTGAAATCTTGCTAAATTTCATGCAGACAAAGTCGCGGGCAACAGCTAGTCTAAAATAGAATAACCTCAATTACTTTTTATTAGGTTCGCTATCTACCAGTGAAAGTCCCGTGAAAATCGATGTAACCGTTTTGGACATAGCACTGCGGCCGAAGCCACGGCTAATAGTTAGTATAAATTAAAATTGCCTAAATTATTTTTTATAAGATCAGCTATCTGCCAGTGAAAGTTTTGTGAAGATCAGTCAAACCGTTTTGGAGATAACGTTACGGGTAAAGCCACGGTTAACAGCTAGTATAGATTAAAATTGCTTATTTTTTTTTTATAAAGTCAGCTATCTGTCTGCGAAAATCTCATGGAAATCGGTTTTGAAGATAGTATTACGGACAAAGCCGCGGTTAACAGCTAGTCTAATTTAAAGTAGCTTAAGAAACCGGCTGTAATTTTTTCTATCTGCCAGTGAAATTACCGTCAAAATCGGTCCAGCCGTATCGGAGATTACCCGGAACTAACAGACAGACAGACAGACCGACAAAAATTTTAAAAATTATTTTTTTGTTGTCAGAAGCGTGTATACTTTCGTACCCAAGTAGTAAAAAATTTTTATTTTAATATTACATACAGACACTTCATTTTTATTATATGTATAGAAGATATAGATAGAAGATAAGCATTAAATAGCCAATAAATACGCGAGGATTTCTCTACGAATTATCATTACATAGTATAAAACAAAGTCCCCTACCGCGTCTGTTGTCTGTCTGTTCGCGATAAACTCAAAAACTACTGAACGGATCTTTATGCGGTTTTCACCAGTGGATAAAGTGATTCACGAGGAACCTTTTGGTATATAATTTGTCCAGGATGTTTTATTATCAGGGCGGGACAACGTCTGCCGGGCCCGCTAGTTAAATATAAAACTAAAGAACAAGTGAAACAAATTAATCAATCATACATATAAAGCATAGAAATAATAGACTTAAAAGATTTGCTATAAATAAAGGCCAAGTATTCGAGATACCAGAGACTTCAAAGAGTGAAGTGCCTACAACGGAGAATATAAAATCTAGCATCAGCAAATCCGCTTAGTCCGTCTCTCGTCCACACCGCAATGCTCAGTCATTAAACACTAAATTCCTTTACGAGTAGGGTGACCATTAAAATATTTAACGTTAAATATCTACAGAATAACGTTTGCCCCGTAACTATAGAAAAAGATGTTAGTCGCATTTCAGATATTATAATATCAAATATATATTATTTCATACACGGTCAATTCATACAGAGTTTATCTTCGTCACTAATAATTCGGGTGTATATTATTATTTTAAACCCCTAAATGCATTTATTCTCTAGCGACGATGTGGTCAAGCTGATAGCATTACAAGTTTTTGCGCTGGTTCTCTTTATAGCACATGTCAGTCTACTACTTGTTCGAGCACCACCTTCCTAAGAAATTTATAAATATTTTGCCTATGCAGAACCTCGTTAGGATATAAAAAAGCAAATGGACTTTAAAATAATAATTATGAGGGATGTGTGTCTCATATGATGGAAACAAGGCAAATTCTCAAGGCTAACGGTTTATTCAACAACTAAAAGTACAATCGTGGCGTAAAATATTATATGTAAAAACACGGTAAACTAAACAAAGGAAAAGGGGCGCGTGCGTGTGCGTCGTAGGCGCATGTCGATAGGCAAGCGTGAAGCCGTCACGAGTGCTTGCCGCTTGGGCAGACTGCTGTTGGCGCGAAGACGCGGCGTCGCGTCGTACGATCGCACGCGCATGCGCAGAGATAACTTTTTGTCTCAGTCGTACAGGCACGCGTGCAAACAGCCCCAAAAGACGCAGTAAGGTAAAATCGCGGCGGGTTGGTTTGCTATATACTGCATATATGTACGCGCAGATTTAGAATTTCCCTCCTTTATATGGCAACTGATTGGCAAGGTTATGTGAAGGGTAGAAAGAGTAAAGGATTTATTGCTATAACAATGTGCATTAGAAGTGGCCTAAATACAATTTTATCCTCAATAACAAATCAAAAATAAAATATTGACATGTCCATAACGATAGAATTTTTATTTGAAGAATGGAATCAAGCAATTATTAAAAATACGAACGCCAACACTAAGAAATTATTCTGTATAGTTTTCTGTTGCCCAAAGTTTATAATTTACATACCAACGTTCTTCAGGTATCAATACCAACTTAAATACCATTGCTGAAACAATATTCAATCGATTTACACCAAAGTACGCTCTATATAACTATCAAAAAGGTAGTCAAAACTGAATATTAATTTTGATATCAGAAACAGAATATTATACTCTTGTCAAAATGGAACAAAACCACCGTAAAGGAAAAAACCTCGAGGCAGTCATAAGGACTGCCGATTGAAATGAAAACTTAAAACAATGGAGTAACTGTGTTCTTTTTTCAATTTTTAAATTAATTGATATAAATTTCATAACTTATTAATTGAAATTATTAATATTAGTCTAGTTTCCACATCTATTAGCACTCTGAGAAATAATTATATAATACACACATCAAAAAAGTCTAAGCAACATGCGTGATATTACAAATTTTACCATTTATATTAATTAATTTCTAAGTATTTACTCAAACAAAGTGCGTAGGTAAGTAAACTTTTTTGTTATTGATGACATACTGGCTGGTTGTAAAAAAAAAATTGATTATGTAATGTTTTTTCATAAAATTCAAATGACTGCGAATTTGTTTCAATTTAAGTGCGTTTTAATTGCTACGTTTAGTCTTGATTTTATAATTTTACCAACCATTTAAATAAAGTTAGCGACAAAATTGAATTGTTAGATATTCTTCACGTCATGAAGCGACGTCATTTGATGGCAGATGAAATGCAAAGAGCTGTAGGGATGTTGCAAGCGGGAAGTAATCAATCTCAGGTATCTCGACATTTTGGCATTCATAGAAGTGTTATTTGTCGTCTTTGGCAGCGCTACAATAATACAGGAGAACCCGCTGAATAGCATCCAGGCCGTAAAAGGAGTACAACCACTCGGCAAGACCGGTACATACAACTGACTGCAAGACGCCAGCCGATGTTAACCGCTCGAGAGATAAGTTTGAGGCTACAAATTTCAAGTGGTGTTGATGTAAGTCCTCAAGCTGTGCGAAATCGACTGCATGAGTATGGCCTACGAGCTCGACGCCCAATTAGGTGCCCACCGATACGTCACGGGAATCGCGCTCGTCGATATAAATGGTGTAGAGAACGCATAACATGGACCCAGGAACAATGGGATAAAATTATGTTTTCCGATGAGTCGCGATTCGGGGTTAAGCCTGATATAAGAAGGGTGCGAGTGTATCGTCGGCCCGGAAATACTGAAAGGCTCAGGTGCGTTCAGGAACTTCATCCATACAGCGGCTCAACAGTTATGTTATGGGCGGGTATTATGAAGAACAGGCGAACTGAGCTCGTTTTAGTAAATGGAAACATGAATGCTGAAAACTACATTGAGGATATTCTCAGACCTTATGTCTACCCATTTGCACAAGCCTTTGGCTCCGATTTTAGGTTAATGCATGACAATGCGCGTTCACATACAGCTCGGCGAACCAATGAATACTTTGCAACGGAGAACATCCGGGTATTGCCCTGGCCTGCACAATCGCCAGATCTCAACCCCATCGAGCACGCATGGGGCATGCTCCAGAGACGTGTTTTGAAGGACTTGGACGGAGCGACAACAACCCAACAGCTGAAGGATTTGCTACAATTCCATTGGGAGCGAATACCGCAAAATGACATAAACAGTCTCATTAATTCAATGAATAATCGTTGCCGACAAGTTCTGAATAGCAGAGGAGCCCATACTTTGTATTAAATTGTTCTATTCTTTCACAATAAATACATTTTCTTTAGAAATTTCATTTTGTAAGAAAAAAGTTTAGTTTCTTATGTATCTTAGTTTCTACAGTATATTCTAATATTGTTCATTTCTGTTATTAAAAGAACTTATAAAGACAACAGCTGTTATTTTTACATCATAGATCCCTAAAGATATTATTTTAAAAATAAAATACAACGTTATAATGTGAAGAACCATCCTAAAATTTAAATTAGTACATGTTGCTTAGACTTTTTTGATGAGTGTATTTTTACAGCCTATCAATTAATCAAACATATGATGGTCAGCACAAGTTCATTCCAAAATATCAATATTACATGTACATAACCCGTTATACTACGCGTCGCTAGTCTAACATAAGCGCAATATGGTCAGTCACGCTTTACTAACATGTCGCTAATGCGAAACCATAAGTTTTTCTTCTACCAAAAAGTTGCCCGAAGCGACTAAAGAAGCTTTTATTTCAAAAAAACTAAACACTAGTTCACTGATAGGTTTCGTTCAAGAATAAAGAATTGTACCTACCACAATTTCCAGATAAGTCCACCGTGACATAACCACAGTTCTAAATTTTTACACCTCAGTTGACATAACTCGAAGTACAGTACAGTACAGTACAGTACGTACTGTATTCTAAACACAGCCATTTGAACCATAGTAATGAATTTCGTATCAACATTGTGATACAAAAATAGAAAAAATATCCAACAATTTTAAAACGTACAGGCACCAGAGAAACGCCTGCGTCTGCCTGAAGCGTATCCCTTTGAGTCGACCGCACGATGCACTGAGTACCTCTGGACTCCTTAAAATGTTCTCATTCCTGAACTCCAAGTAATAATGTTTAAGTGAATGGGTTCGCGAAATTACTATATTTTCGCATCGTTGCCTCGAGCGAAACTTGTTTTAAATAAAAGATTGCATTGGTTAGTTGATCGTCTATTTACTTTGTGTAGTAAGAGATATATTATTATTCGTTCTTATATTGTTTGAACATTGTGGTGAAATCTTAAATTGAAAAAAAAATTAAAAAGGGCATTCATCTGAAAGCAAATGCATATTGCCAAATCCTGATTAACGATTAAAATAAAGTATTTATAATGCAGTAGTCGATCATTATAGGGATACAATTTTTTTTTAATTATTGGTATTAAGTACTATATGAAGATTGTATGACAAATAGGTACTTCATTACATAGTATAAAACAAAGTCCCCTACCGCGTCTGTATCTCTGTCTGTTCGCGATAAACTCAAAAACTACTGAACGGATTTTCATGCGGTTTTCACCAGTGGATAAAGTGATTCATGAGGAACGTTTTGGTATATAATTTGTCAAGGATTTTTTTTATAATCAGGGCGGGACAACGTCTGAAGGGCCCGCTAGTATAGATATAAACGCTTCGTCTCTTCTATCGTATGGCAAAAGAACTATTATAATTTATTCTTGATAACACTAAAGCTCGTGCAGTAACAACTAAACAGAAGGGAAAATTGTACTGAAGCGTTTTGTCGTTGCCTATTTATACTTACTAGTGGTCGCCCAATGTCGACATTCGACCATACTTCATTGATTTTTTAAAGTTTGAACTTGATTAGGGTTCTTTTGTCAAAGGGTATATCTATAATCAAAGGTTTTCATCATGGCTACTCAGTTATTTGCCACTTTTTTTTTTAATTGTAACTAGTCTAGCCATAATACTGTTACATAAAAACTTTTCTTTTTTTTTTCAACTTTTTAATTATTTTAAATTTGGAACACGTATATTATTTTAAAAACTTCTTTCGATTTTGCGCCATTTCACATATTTTTTCGTGTACAAATTACAATATGGAATGGGGTGGTAAGGAAAATAGGATTGCAGTGATCGTCTTGCACAAAGTGGGTATGGAGCCGTCGGTCATATTCCAAACACTTCAAAAGCTTGGTATCAGCTGTATGTTCGTATATCGTACTATCAACAGATACAACAACGCTTCCTCTGTCGAAGACCAGAAAAGATCGGGGCGGCCGCGGAATCGAAACTCCATTAGGAAATAATAAATCTCATCGCGAGAAATGGAGATTCCCGCTAGGACTCTGTTGCGTATTATATATATTACATTATATATAAAACATATAATAACATATAAACATTATATATTATATTATATATAAAACAAGACCTGAAGCACGGTACTTATCGTCGATATACAGGACATGCTCTAAATCAATCATTACAATTAAAGAAATTGGATCGATAAAAACGCGTCGCGATACGCAGGTGAAAGGCACAGAAATATCCTCTTTACCGATGAAAAAATTTTCACAGTTGAAGAATACTACAAAAATCAAAATGATAAAGTGTACGCTCACAGTTCTAAAGAAGCTGTTCAAGTGGTCGGAAAGGTACACGTTGTCGTCATCCTGCGTCAGTGATGGTTTGGTGGGACGTGTCTTATCAAGGAGTCACAAAACTATATTTTTGTGAAAAAGGAGTAAAAGCTTCAGCCAAAGTGTATCAAGATACAGTCTTGGATCATGTTGTGAAACCTCTCAGTAATACACTTTTTAAAAATATACCGTGGACTTTCCAACAGGACTCTGCACCGGGTCACAAGGCACGAACTACCCAAGCCTGGCTTGAAACCAACGTTCCAGACTTTATAAGAGCTGAAGACTGGCTCTCATTTAGCCCAGACCTCAACCCTTTAGACTTCAAACTATAGTCACTTTTAGAGGACAGAATCTCTTAAAAAATCTTTGGAGCAAGCTGTGGCGAAATTTCCCTTGGAAACAGTGTGTAAATCCATAGATTCGTGGCCAAATATATTAAAGGCCTATATAGCCAAAGTGTAAAGCCAAAGGTGGCCCCATTTCCAATAGAATATTTTTTTTATTTTTTGCTGAGTCTAAATGCATTTTCATTTGTAACAGAACCTATGGCCGGACTAGGTATATACATAAAAAAGTCTAAAAGGCGGTTACAAAAGGTGGTAAGGCTCTCAAATTCTAAGTAAACATTACGAAAATAAAGAAATTTATCGCAACTCTTGACACAATTTTCAATTAATTTTACACGACACCCTGGGTGGGTGGTACTTATGGGTGATTTGAATTAAATGTAGTCTGTACATTATGAGGAATAGTGATATGCTTATATAATTGTTTGGAAAAGTAATGGATACGTAATAGAATCAAATGATTGCAAGCATTATTTAATCTATGGAAGCTGTAATCATTGGGTATTATGGGTTGATATTTATATAATGACAACACGGTGTCGGCGGTAAGACGTGAGACGAGTTTGAGTATCAAATTTCTTATTTTGAAATATTTATGATCGTAAGTGGCTTTTTCTTTTCCTTTTGATTAATTCAAAAACTATGAGGTGTAATAGTGGTTGCTATCAGTGGTATATAGACATGAGTAATAAATCTGTTATTATTTCCAAAATCCTGCAGTATCACTGAGTTGAAGATCTGAATCTTTCATGATGAATCCAAAACAAAGATGTTTTAATATGTAAGCTTATTTAATCTATGGAAGCTGTAATCATTGTGTATTAATTGATTTTTGTATAAGGACAACACGGTGTCGGCGGTAAGACGTCAGATGAGTTTGAATATCTAATTTCTTTTTTAAATATTATTTATGGTCTAAAGTGACTTTTGTTTTTCCTTTTTGATTAATTCAAAAACATTGAGGTCGAATAGTGGTTGCTAAGACTAGTGGTATATAGACATGAGTAATAAATCTGTTATTATTTCCAAAATCCTGCAGTTTCACTGAGTTGAATATCTGAATCTTTCAAATACTACTATTAACTTTTGAAAATGAATTCATTTTTGTTCAAAATTCATCGTCAACTGTACTAAATATAACTGCTACATCAGGTTGAACTGCATCATTGTAACCGCGGGGATCTAAGTCATGGATTACTATCATGAGCACACAAATTTTCTTATTTTGACTTTGAACTCTCTGACAATGATCCTTCATTGCAATAAATTACTACATAATCATTACAGTAAAAACATTACTACACTTAAATTGGAGAGAAATTTCATGCATTATGCTATCATTGCATGTTCAGTTAAACTGTTCCTGGAATATACAATTAACAGCTGGGCCCACATTATAAAAATATAATTCCGCATAATATGGTGAGCGACCACATCCAGCAGTCATTGGACCTGCTCTGTGATAAAAAATAGAATTATACCGGAAACTTTAGCTTCTCCGTCTTAGCTTCTTAGTCCACCGTAAAAAGATATTAAAAAACTAAACATTAAAACATTGACATTGACTTAAGTGCTTCACTCTTATGACATGAAGTGAAACCAGTCCAGTCACCTAAAAATTTTGACATTCAATAAGACCAAAGAGAATAATAATTATTTCAGTGGTTTCATATATTCACTAAAGATAAATTATTTATCGATTAATTATTAATGAATGTTATGTATTTACATATTATATTATTATAAATTTAATCTACAATTCAACCAGTTAATTTCAAAAGGAATGTAAGGTATGGATACGTTCCGTCACGTTAAAAATGAATTGAATGTAAGTTTAAAGAAAGGTAATTGGAACCTAAGAGTAAAAGCACAGATGGCGAAACGTCATTTTCATTTACACGTGTGTATACGTCGTGTGTCATTCAAGCCGTAGTGTAAGTACATATATTTTAATTAATCTAATGTGTTTTTATGCATTTTATATAAAAAATAGTCTTGTGTACATCCCCTGCATATAAACTATAACTATGCCAAATTTTGCGTTTATCCGTCCTCGCAATTCGCGTAAGAAGGAGTACCAAGTTTTCGTCTCACGTATTAATATATAGATATAAGTGACAAACTCATTTATATGAACTGGTAGATTTAAGCCTACGCCAGTGAAGTTAGAAAAAACCCTAACACCATTTTGTGATTTTATCACGATATTTTCCTGCACCGAAAGCTCCGAGTCATTCGCGACGATTCGAACCTACGTTCATCGACGCGGTGTCCGAATAGGCTATCGACTAAGCATCATCGCTTCAAAGTTGTAATTCTAAGACACTTGCTCCTTATGCAAAAAAAAGTCGAAGCAGTCATAAAAGGCTGCCGACAGAAGTGAAAACTCAAAACAATGAAATAAATGTGTTCTCTTTTGAATTTTCACATTAATTATAGTATAAGTGACAATCTTTAAATTTCAGAATTTGTTCATTGAAATTATTAACATTAGTGTGGTATTCATATGTACTGTCACTCAGAGTAATAATTATATACATTTTTATAAAGTCTATTAATCAATGGGACGTGTGATGAGCTGCAAAATATCAATATTATATGTACACAGGCCCCTATACTTCGCTTCGATAATCTGATGCAGGCCGCGCAATTGCACTACGGCCGATCACGCTTACGTAGCATGTCATGATGCGAAATTATAAATTATCTTCTGCCAAAATACCGCTCACCGCGTCTAACGAAGTTTTCACTTCAAAAAAAGATTATCACGATACCTTCACTTAATATATAGATATTACCGTTTTAAAAGAAACTACGATTTTTGTAAGAGAACTGGTTGACACACAAAACTTCGTCTACGCCAAATAGGTTATTACCGGTTCTAATTTTATTTACTAACGCGAAAGATCTTAAAAAATCTAGAACCCGATGGTAGCGTCACTTACCGGGTCCAGTTGTGATTCCAAAGTATCCTTTATTTCAAATCTTTCCAGCAACGCATGCCATATTATAGAATTTTGATATAATCTTAATTACATTTATCGTGATGAATTATTGAAAATATATATTTACTTACCAAAATAAAAAGTAATCTAATATGTGTTATGTTAAAGTTTAATTTTTTTAAAACTTATAAAATTTGCCAGAGTATTGGTAAAGGGAGAAAATACACACCTTTGTGCGTTTGGAAAAATCTGACGACCGTAAACGTATTGTTACGTAAAATATCAAACAATACTAAACTGGGACAATGGGAAAAAATGTGTTCTAGAGTGTCTTCATCCAACCCACATCCACATATCGAATTGTCCCTGATTTTGAGCTCTGCAAGATGGACTGGTAGAGAGCACACCTCTACAGATAGTAGACGCAGCAAGCTTGTAACAGTCACGAAACTTATAAAGCCACGGCTTATCCCGAATGTTATCCTGATTATATCCCGAAGCACATGATCTGCCTTTAATTTGGTTGGATACATTCCAGTTTGAGTTACATGATGCAAACAAATCAGTCTTGTTTGAAGAAATCCTGAACATGGATTTACAGTGATCATAATATCTTCTGGATAGCTTCTTTCGCAAGAAGATCAACAGCTTCAGTACCCTGGATCCCTCTATGTCCTGGTATCCATACCATAACTACATAAATTCCTAAACAACGACATTGATACAAATGGAATTTATTAATTCTGATAACTGATGTTTCATTGAAATATGTCAAATATATCAAAGTAATATCAAATGTATGTAAAAAGTCCTTTCCTTCTTGAAGGCAAAAAATATTATTGATTAAAAAAATATATACATATATAGATTTTTGGAACAGGAACCATCTCGGACGTCCCCAGAATACCGGACAAAATTATTATCACAATCTGATCAGTAGTTTCGGCATGCATAAAGGACAAACATACAAACACTGACTTTTATATGTAAAGATTAGTGGTCCCGGTGGATAATAAAAAAAAAATCTAAAATTCAACCGCAGCGCCACCTACCGGGTCCAATTTTGAACCAAAACCGTTCTCGGATCCACTCGAATGCGCACAAAAAATTTCATCAAAATCGGTCCAGCCGTTTAGGAGGAGTTCAGTGACATACACACGTACAGATGAAATTTATTATAAAGAAATTGTGAAGATAATTAATCTCAAACGAGAATGTCTTCACAAAGTACCAATTAAATCGACATAAACATCCAATAGTTTGATGTTTTGTAACAACTCAGTTCTGGTTAGTTGACCTCATGATTCTTAATAAACTCCATAGGAACCAGTTCGACACAATGGCCAATATTACCACAATCGTATGACGTATCGTATACTTCGATTTTATTGTGAGACGCTTTTTAAATCTTAGATAAGTGGGTACGAAACTTATTGGGTTTATAAATTATTTGTGTGAGGACTGCTTTGTTATGAGTCTGCGTGATGTATTGTTATGATAAAATAACGGGATATAAATAAATTGTACAGTTGTTTGTACTCAATGAGGGCAAAGATTAAATAAGCCAGATAGGCTTTTTCAATGCGCTTACCAAAAAATTTAAAACATGTTATAATTAACTCAGATAATACATTGTGTTGGCTTTGTTTATTGTAAAATGCTTTATGATTCAGGAATCACAATAAAAACAGTAGAAATAGAAACGTTTTGCATCTCATTGTGCGATCTATAATAGTTTAAATATATTCTATTCTGCTCGTTTTTGTTTGAAATTATCTCTACATATAAATCTGTATTTCTGTTTATACATGTAATTTTTACATCAAATTCTATATTATAAACCTATTATAAAGGACACGGGTTAAAAATACGACACTGATTTTCTTATTTGCTCGTCTATCGGTTCATATACCTATATTGGTTTGAATCTGGAAACGGTTTGACAGATTCTTCTATACCAGACGTGCGATTAATGATTGATAGACTAAAGATGTTGTTAAGATTACTGTAGGGATCGGGTAAATGATACAACGGAGGCTGATACAATACCTACTTTATTATAACATTTTACTGGTTTATATACTCCCACACATCTCCCCCTTAAATATAAAATAAAAGTTATTTTCATTTTCTTGTTAAATACATTATGATTACATAAACAATGAATACAAAATAAACATTTGATAGATTACACAATATGATTATAATAATAAAGTAAAAACATTGCTTAATAGAAAAAGTAAATAATCTATACTATAATAAAACTGTAACAAAGCCAAATCTGTACATTAAATATTTTTTGAAAATTTTGATCGGGGTAGGCTTTGTTATCGATATAGAAGCCAAAAATAACCTTTTTAAAATTTTTGTCTGTCTGTCTTTCTGTCTGTCTGTCTGTCTGTCCCTGTGAACACGCATCACTCTGAAAGTACTGAACCGATTTTGACGAAACTTGGTACAGTGATAACTAATATTACAAGATTACATCTAGGATACTTTTTATCTCATAAAACGCAAGGGATTTTCCAGGATCTGCCTGTTTGTCTGTCCCTTTGAACACGTATCACTCTGAAAGTACTGAACCAATTTTGACGAAATTTGGCACAGTGATAACTAATATTACAAGGTTATATCTAAGATACTTTTTGTCTCATAAAACGCAAGGGATTCTCTAGGATAACGGACGAAATTCAAAAATTTGTAGTTAATGAAATTCTTGACGGATTTTGTAAATTTTCTTTGTGCTATATATAGCAGACAGATTAGCTAAAAATGTAAGCTATATTTCCCTAAGCTACTTTTAAAAAAAAAAACCAAAAAAATGAGCGCTGGGTCTCGAACCGTTGGCTCCGTCGGACCGTATAATGTCCAGTACGTTATAACTGAGCTACGGCTATTTGACATTTCGATGCGTAATTATCAACCACATAAGAAAAAAAATATGTATAAACGAAACTGTTACTTATATGTTGTTACATTTGTTTTATTGTATAAAAAATGTTTTTTAAATATTGTTTTCTAAATATTGTTGAGCCTTGAAATGGTTGGGTTCAGGTTTGTGAATCTACGGTTAAAATAATCAGTTGAGGTGTTTGCAGTTACCATACTATGTTGTATTTATACTAATATTACAAAGAGAGGTAAAGTTTTGTTTTCCAGAAATGCTTGGTACTACTGATCCGATTTCAAAAAATATTTCACTGTTAGAAAGGTATATTATCTCAAGTTCAGTATATCAGTGAAAAAGGTGGTTTATATGTCAAAAGTAAAATAAATTTGACAAAATTAAGATTGAATGCAGATTTCACGTATACTTATAAAACAAACAACTAAAACAAAATGGAAATTTAATGTAGATAAAGTTTAGGTAATGCTGCGAACAGGTTCTAGGCTTATTTAAAAAAAAATCTCACATAACAACTGGGTATATGTTTGAGTGAGTCCCTGGATAGTTTGGATTCACAATTGGAAGTGCGAGATGTCGCTGCAATCGGGTTTTAGGTTTTTTAAGATTATTTGCGTTTAGAAATACAATTGAAACCTGTAATAACCTATTTGATGCAGACGAAGTTGCACGGGTCAGCTAGTATAGTATAAGATAACAATAGTTCAGCGATATCCGAACTCGAACCCAGAGTTTCGCGACCGTGATTCATCTCTACATACCTTTAACCTATAATGTCTATTGCATACAGCGTATGAGTATCGCATATCAAAGCAAAGACTATAATTGCAATTTTACTCGTGATATAACTTAGTTTAATTTTTGTGTTTAATTTTATTCTTACCATTATATTCAATGTCGACATTAGGTGACAAATCTCTAATTACATTATGTGGTCCCGAATATAACTGATTAAGTTTATTACCAGTTTCGTTTTTAACTAAAAGTTTGTCATGACGTTTAAATTGTATAGGATTAACATATCTATCATACCTATTCTTTCGTACTCTCAATTAGATTTTTCCGCGCCTCCTTTTGAGAAACCTGAAGCCGGTGTTTAAGTACAAATGGGTAATTATTTTGGTTGTAAAGAGGTTCTACGCACTTTGTTCAATTATTGAGCAAATTACACATCTTTCCGTAAACAAGTTCAAATGATGAAAATTTTGTACATATATGAACTGTCGTATTATACGCAAAACGCCAGAATGGTAACCAAGTACTCCACAAGTCCGGTTTATCTTTAGCTTGAATTCGTAAAAATTCGCCTACATTTTTATAAGAGTTTTCTAGTGCTCCTATGCTTTGATGATGATAAAAAATATTTAAAAGAGAAACTGGCTTATCCTCAATAGAATTTTATATGCAAATATTATATTTTGTTTCAAAGTTACACATTTAAAGCACTTTAAGGAACCATAAAATATTAGTAAAAATAAAATTAATACGCAATAAATATCGCCAAATCCAATATATCATATAGTTCATACTATTCCTAGCCATACGCAATTTTTTATAAATTTTACTGCTCATCGTAAGGAGAAATATCACAAAATTATGCATTAACTTCTCTTCAAACCCAAACAATACCGATATCAACTACACAAACTTATGTATTATACATTTTTCTTACCTTTATACGTCGTAACATGAATAAGTTGTAACCGTGGGCTATTGTACAACTTTTTCCCAGCCACTTGTTCCACGACGATAAATTAACAAGTTTACTGTCGGCCCTTTTGTCTAGGAAGGGTTGAGTCGTTTGCATTTATTCGCAAAAAGTTTCGCCCCTCCCGTCCTAAGTTATTTACAAGAAGAGAACGTTTTTATAGCAGCTAGTGTTTTGTTCGAATAATTCCTTGATACTTGGAAAATAGACAAAGCTCGTTCCGGTGTACTGTAACGTTCATATGATATTAAGTACATATATAGACTATAGTTATATATAATCGACTTCAGAAGGTCACTAGCTATCTACCGAGGTTGGAACGCCTGAAGACTGAGATGGTATGCCTTGTTTTCCAGTACATATTGCCACCACGTCTATCAGACCAGAACATAGTAGCACAATCACCACCGCTTTGTAACAGAACTAATTGTGATGGTAGCGCTTCCGCACTCGTGTTGCAAAGGTTAGTCCATATTCACCTTTTATGATCATCTACCTTCAAATTCTTCTTTTATTCATAATTGAGTTGCGTTTAAACAAAAACAATATACTATCTTTTTAGTCCCACCTGATCCGCTCAGATGTGCTCCAAGGGTCCATTCTCGCACCCTCCCTATTCAACCTGTGAACCGGTGAAGCTGGCAAAACCTGTTTAAGCTAACAGCGACAGTAATGCTTTTTGTTCTGTGTTTTCTAAGCATTATTTAAAGGTAGTGAGGAGGAATTCAAATAAAATGCTATCGTTTCCTCATAAGTTTTTTTTATGTACATTTTTTTAAGCCCTCCTACTCTATTTTAACAACAATATACGTGTGGTTTAGTATACTTTGAATTTTTATACTACAAAAGTGGCAAACAAACTTGCGGTTCGCCTAACGATAAGCGGTCACCGCAGCATCAAAAGCATCACATGCACGCTACCGATCCTTTAAAATCGTTTTCACGTCCTTTTTGAAGAACTCCATACCATAGTCCCTTGGGGAACTATTCGCAGGGAAGTCATTCTAACTCCGAAGTCTTAGCAGGAGGAAATTATTTTGAAACTGGTTACAAAGTGTGAGGTTGGAAGTAATTGTATAATAAAAAGGTGTTTCTTAATATGAATAGGTCGACCGATTGCAAACAAAACCATTAATGAACTTGAGACACATTGAGAACGATGCTTGTCTTATCAAAGGTCAAGGTCACTGAAGGCCAAATAGAGAAAGCTATGTTTGAAGTTTTTCTACGTGATTGTATGATAAATGAAAATCTCAACAGAATAGCCAAAGTCGTCGACATAGCCTTCAGAATATACTAGATTATAAAGCGAATATACTAGACTATATAACAGAGTTAAGTGACAGTAGGCTAGGCATATTGTTTTTAAAACAGATGGCCAATATGGTCAAATAGTTCTCCAAGTGGCCACCACACATTGGAAGATAAAGCGTGGTCAGATGGGTTACGAAGTGGTCCAGTGACCAGGTTAAAATTACGGGAATCAAATGCTAAACCGGTCGTTGCAACATTCTTTGTCCAGCAGTCCATATCCTTTGGCTAAATAGATGTGTGGAAGAATATTGTATTGTATATTTTGAAACAATACATTACAACGATACAACTGTAACAATACTGAAATATGGAGTTTTCTATTTCACTATTGATGAACTAGTTAAAGCTATAGAAGGTAACGGTAATTTATATCCAAAAGAAATTGTAGTTTGTACGCTTTAACATCTACGTTTAGTATTTATGCTGAAGTCTCCAACCAACATTCGCATTAATAATCTTTTTCATAAACCTAGTTATAATTCAAATACATATTTTATAATGTAATATATCTTGTACGGTAGGAATGTTATATTTTGTTATCAATCTTCCACGAGAAACTATAAGCTTATAAAATAGATGTAACCTAAAAACGTGTTGCGTAAAAAACACTTTCTGCGAAATTACTAGCGTATAGGGTTATCAGATTGTATAATACAGTTATAAATTAAATAAGAAAAATCTAGGTGTTTATATTCTGATGCAGATAAATATAAATATGAATAAATATTTTACTTTTTATAATAAACTGTCATTATTCAACGACTCGCGGTAAACACCGCTATATTAACGCACTTCAGAGATCAATGGTCAATATGATATTCATAATATAAAAGATATTTGTCTTCAATATATAAATAAATATTATCAAAATTTTGTTAAAATATACACTGACTGATCCAAAGCTGGTAATTATTTAGGAGCAGCCTTTTTTGAGTCAAATTCCAAAACTTTTATGAAATTTCAAATAGATGAAAAAATTTCAATTATGCACACTAAATTGATAGCAATTGCAGAAGCCTTATCATTTGCACAATCAACTGAGTCCATTAAGATTGTTATTTTATCCGACTCAAAAAGTGCTCTTCAACACGTAGCTCGATGTACCTCGACTATTCGAGGAATACTGATAGCCTGCACTATTCTGAAGCAATTACTAGATTTCGAAGCAAAGAATAAAGTAATTGTTTTACAATGGATCCCTTCTCATATAGGTATAATTGGAAATGAAAGAGCTGATCTTTTAGCTAGAGAAGGATCCTCCGAAGGTGTTTCTATTAATATTTCACCAACTTACTTGGATGTATGTTCAGTATTCAAAAATAGCTGTTACTCGCATTGGAAGGAATACTTTGATGAGCGTTCTGAAACGAAAGGAATATGGTACAGAACGATTCAGCCACATCCTTTAAGGTCACCTTGGATTGATGACAGTACGATTTGCCGTCGGGAAGCAATCACAGGAATGAGATTACACTCAGGACACATCCCATGTAAAAAGTTCGCCTATCTGATGCGTAAAGTACCATCACCACTCTGCCAGAGTTGTGGGCTCATCGATGATGTGCACCACATCCTGGCAGAATGTGTTCGAAGCGAAGATATTAGATCTCGGCTTAATGCTACTGGTTCGTTCCACACCGGTTTGTACAATTCCTTGTTGTCTGACCCCATTTCAAAAGAGGCAACAGAATTGTACAAAATTAATGTAGGCTATTGATAAGTTTATTGTATTGTATTGTATTGTTTTAGTTATATTCAGTATGTTATAGTTGTATGTTACTAGGCGATGTAGTCGCGCAGGCGACAAAGCTTTAATTAAAATAAAAAAAAAACCAATATCCAAAAGCATTCTCCGATATTTGCTGCCTTACTCTTGACGCTTATCTGTATCCAACTGAGAAAACCCGCCAAGGTGACTCTTTTTTACTATATCCTGTATAGAGATCAGTTAGTGTAAACCCACCAAATAAGAGCCTTGAAAGCGGGCGGTAGATTATCGATCTCCTGGTTAGCGCCGTCGTTCCTACTATGCTTACCACAAGACAGTGTCTTCTGTTCATCGTTTTATTAAAATAAATTAACATATAAAGGTCTAAAAGAACGACAACATTACATCTCATATAGGCTTCACCTTCGTGTAGTTTTTAATTTGGGGAAGGTATCATGAATTCCTCAACGGGACAGCTCGGGAAAGTTACTCGTGTGTGGAAATCCTGACCATTAATACAGTGCTCTTAACCATTGGCTGATTTCGATGTAATGTTTTTGAATTCGTTGTCAAACTGTAGAGAATAATATGTTATATTAGATACAGGCATGATGTCTGCTGATGCTGATGCGTTTCGCTTTGTGATAATTTAATGTATATTAAGAGATGTAATGGCATTTGTGCTTACAAATCAGACGTATCATGATTACAAATTTCAGCATCGTTCTTGGATTTTCAGGGTAATGTTTGTAAATAAACATCAAAAGTCATGGGTTTTACATTAAATAATGAGAGGATTTTAGACGAATTCTGAGTTTCTGGCAACCCTGTTCACGTAACTAATCATGAGCAGAGTGTCACACATGTTGACGGATTGGTCGTAACCCATCAACGCCTCGCGAATTTTTGCTCTAACATTACTTAGTTGCTTTCGAGTAATAACTCCAGTATTTTCGTTGCGCTTTTTTATTAAAGTCACTTGCGGATTTTTTCACATTTTCAGTCCTAACCGTATTTTTTATATGAAAATCTATGTCACAAATTTAGTGCTTAGCTACAATGTACACTGCGGTTGACATGTTGTAAAATAATTAGCAGAAACTACTGGTATTAATATAATTCTACTTATGAATGAACGATATATATGGACTAAGGTTCGTTGTAGTAACTTCTTGCTACTATTTACAAATTAAAATAATTGTGTACAAAAGATTTAGGAAATAGATGAAATAAAATCACATTTAAATAATGTAATAAATAATAGTTAAAAAAAACTAAAAAAACACGCTTTCATAAAAAATCCAACTAAAAAACAGAAAATAAAATTTAATAAATTTGGATTAAGAATAGTGTAAATTAGAAATAAATGTATATTTTTGTAAAATGCGATGCGTCACTGTTAATATCAGCACCTCCAGATATCAGTGTTTTTATCATTTTTTTGTCACTTTTTACAAAAATATACATTTATTTCTAATTTACACTATTCTTAATCCAAATTTATTAAATTTTATTTTCTGTTTTTTAGATGGATTTTTTATGAAAGCGTGTTTTTTTAGTTTTTTTAAAGTATTATTTATTTTTTGGTTAAATTTTTTTAACTTTTTTTTTCGGATTATTGCATTGTCATAGACCTTTGACAGGTGTGCAAAGTTTGAATTAAATCCGATCGTTCAAAATAGGACAAAATCGAGCTCAAAGGGGTCGGTTACAAACATACATACATACAGGTGAAGCTAATAAAAGCGTGATAAAAATGGGAACATCTGATTTAATGGAATGGACAGAATTTTGAAGTGAAAACTTCTTTAGGCTCGTTGAGTGGTTTTTTTGGCAAACTTATGGTTTCGCGTCAGCGACATGCTATTAAGCGTGACCGACCTCATTGCGTCAGACTAGCGACGCGTAGTATAGCGGCCTATATAAATCTAATATTTACATTTTGGATTGAATTGTGCAGTTTATCATATGTTTGATTAATAAATAAACTGTCTAAAAATGGTTATAATTATTGCTCGAAGTGCGAATCGATGTGAAAACTAGTCTAATGCTAATAATTTCATTATGAATATTATGAAATTTAAATAATAAAAAAAAGAATACAGTTATTCCATTTTTTTGCGTTTTCACTTCTGTCGGCAGTCCTTATGCGTGCCTCAACTTTTTTTTTTAAATATAGTAATTTCATCATACCTGTCAAAAATATTTCAACCAAAAGTTTTGTTAACAAAATTGTACTTTAATCCAGTCTAAACTTTATGGTTGACTTACCGATGACAGCGTTTTCGCAAGGTCACCGCTACGGTTAAAAGGTGTTATAACGGTACTCAGGGCTGCTTGTTTAAGCAAAAAGTTGAACGTAACGTATTGGAGGAACACCTGCGCCTACGAGTTAATTCTCAAGTGAAAGATCGTGTAAATATTTAGTGAGGTTTTGTCAACAGGTACTTTGAAAGATTGATCACTTAATTTCACGGTTCGTTGGATGAGACTTATCAAGAGCATTCCATTTTTTGCTGATGTTAAGTAGTCACTGTGCTATATACAACCAACAGCGAAAGGTTTGAAGCGATGTTGACTCAATAGTTGGCATGTTAAAACACCGAGTTGATCAATCCTGAGCTTACAGGAAGTTATCCTAAAGAAACCATAGCATGGTGGCAGAGTGTGTTCCAGGCAAATCATGCGAACTCTGTACACAAAATCTGCCACCTCTCTATTAAGCGGCTTTTATATTGAAAAGCTTGTAAAAAGAAATAAACTTAAAAAAAAAGGATTGTGTGGTTTTATGAAACCACGGTAAAAGTGAAACCTTTTTTCACACTATAGACATTTAACTAATAATAGTCTATACACTACACGGTCAGCTGCTGCGAACTATAGGCGCCGCCATATTGGCCCTGGCTGCTCTGACGAGCACCGTTCACTTTATCCCTACTCCGTGGCCGACCATCACGCGACATGCAACACACAGACGAAAAAGTTTGAGACGATGTAATAAAAGTTTCACTTTAAATTTTTATGTTACGTGATACATAATATTGTACGCTTAAAACTCTCTTTGCTACTACTACATTAAAAATATCATGTGTACGCACTGACATATAAAAACCCAAGAATCACAGTCTCAAATAAAAGTAGCGATCAAAACCGGCCACAAAAACTCCCCAATATACACACGTGGTTATAGTTATGCGATAAACTTATGATTTTGCAAATTCAACCTAGCCTGAATGACTTAAAGTTGTTTTTACAAGGACGCGAGCGACGCGAGACAATATGAAATGACTGCATAATCCAAAATTATGCACTCATTTTTGTGTGCCGTCTGTGAGACGTTAAATGTGCATCTTGGATTTTTGTATATCAATGTATGTACGCGGTAAAAAGAAAGATTTTTTAAGTTGTAACCTAAAAATACTACCATAACCACAATCTAGAATATATACGCATGTAATTCAATCTGAACTCTCAAGAAATAATATCTATTGTAAAAAAGTTACTTCCTTTACTAATACTACACGAAAATCTTAAAAGCCCAAATAAATTCGGCTGAGTGCCTTAAGCGCTCGCCTTAGTAGTCCGGTGAAGCTGTTAAGACCTTGCTAGGTCAATAACGTAGTCAGTTCGAAAAATAAAAGGAAATTTTAATACATCTATCTCGCTTGCTCTTTTTTTATTGAAGCAAGTGTGACTGACTATCACTAGACATTGCCTTGCCATCGAGTTATATTTCCAACTGTGTGCTACAAACTAATTAACTGTTAGAAGAGATGGAAGTATATAATAAGTATTACACTACTGCCATGACGTTTTGCAAATTATACAGAAAGCACCGGTCCCTTATCAGGCCAGTTTCAAACTAGGGTTATCAATACAAAAAACATGACATTGAATAATTAGGGTTGCTACTTAACAAAAAATGTTGACCGTTTTGTTATTGTTGATATAAAATTTACTCGAGATTCCGTCTAAAACTAATAATTTACAGGATTTTACAAGGTAGCCATCTGGGACGGTAAAAATTAGGTTGATAAATCTTTATAGTGATTGATATCACAGGTCAACAAAAAAAAAAAATATTTTTGGGTTTCTGTTCTCTTGCTTAAATTCTGGTTCTAGACATTGAAAAACACTTAAATATTCATATTAAAGTTTGCTTTGGTCTGATTTACGACGATAAGTACGATTTAATTTATTTTATAAACTTCATATGCTACATTCTCATTTGAACGAATTTAGAGACAACATGGGGGCCTACTCCGAGGAACAAGGAGAACGTTTTCACCAAGATGTGATGGACTTTGAACGGCGATATCGAGGGCAGTACAACGAGAATATGATGGGAGATTACATTTGGGGTTTAATACGAGAGAGCTCATACGAGCATAAAAGAAATACGAAAAATATTCACTTTTAGACATTAGTTTCTTGTTATTTTACATTTATATGTTATTGTTTATCACAAATCTTGAATAAAAAAGACTCTTGTATCTAAAAAAATGTTTTCTAATTATAATTTACAGTGGAAGTGTAGAAAAAATATAAAAATCAATCATTTTTGCCGAAAAATTGAAAAATTGTTCTTGTTTCTACAAAAGCAAACTTTAATCGGAAAAAATTCACTAGAGTATTATGACATTCGTAAGTGTAGTACGAAATTAATAGGAGATGATGAAACATTAATTTTTCATCTGTATACATACAATAAATGTAAGTATAAAATCCAGCTTACAAGCCTCTGGAGGTGATCATATACTGATCGTTCCTGAAACGTGATAAACCAAAAAAGATTCACTGCAACAGATATACTCATTGTCTTACCCTTATCCTACCTACGTAGATCTCCACCTACATCAACACATCATATTTTCCTATACTACTCTCCCTTATCAGATGTCACCTCAGTATTCACACCTTTTCTGCATATATCATTCTTCTCACAATACATCCTTTTAGAACTTCCTCTACTCTCATATCCGTCCACCATCATACTCAAAACTTTTCTAGTTAAATAGTTTTCATCTCTCCTCATGTCATGCCCATACCATGCTAACCTATCCCCTCAACTTCTCTATCATTTGTGCTATTTTCAAACTTCCTCAAATATACATTCTACTTCTGATTAACATTCACAACTCTGTCACATTTAGTTCTCTCTCGTCCGTCTCTTTCATAGCATTCGTAACATTCATTGTCTTTCATAGTTTTATATACCTTCTACTTGAGTTTCAAGGGCATCCGTTGGTCACAAGCTACCTGTATTTATCCTATTCCTCACGTCCTTATCTATGTCGTCGTTTTAGATCCATGAACCGAGATTCAGAAAATTAGAGCAGGCAGCTAAGAATACACCGTTTATAGGAGAAAAACTGGATGGACCAACGAAGTCGCAAAACAAATGTTCAGTTTTTTTTTTTACTGATTTTCAAAGCAACGTTCTCCAGATTTTCTATTTTCCCAGCCTATTCTGGCCCTCAGCAGTATCTTCACCGACAAGAACAATATCATCAACAAATAACATACATCGTACTAGCATGTGTAATTTAAGATTTAGTCGAGTACGTATACCGTACCACATCGCTACTTTGCAATTATCAGCAAACAAGTTGATTAACGGGAACTGCGCCAAGATATCATTAAGACGTCGAAGTATTCGAATGAAAGGTGAGTTAAGATATACTACAGAATGACATGCCGGTGTACTAAATAATTCATGCTGACGTGCATAATTATCTAAATCTTAAGGGATAACTGGGATTGCATAGAACTTGTGTCTAAATTATGTCGATTTTATTTACCAAATAATTATTTTGTTTATTATACTTTCATAATTATGCTTGCAAGCAAGCGAGTTAAATTCTTACATACCAAGCAAAAACTTTGTTTGGTATAAGAAAGGGTAGTGGCCGTATTTTTTCTTATAAAAAAAACGTAAGAAGGCCCTTTGTATTATCTGATCGGATTCCAAATGAGTGAAGATATTTCTATTTAACTACGAACTGCGATTATAAAGTTTGCTATTGTTATGTTGCAATGTTGCAAACTATACTAATTCTTATAAAACTAAGCCATTTTCGCTTCAAAGTTCAAACCTTCAGATGTTATCCCGTATATTTAAATTGATAGTATTCATCAAAAGCGATGATCCAAACGCGATAGATAAACGAAACCGTCTCACGGATGGAGATGATAACGCTCACAAACGCAAATTGTCAAGTTTAATGACGTCATTTTTCGTCAGCCACCGCCGCCGGTTTATCGGCTTATTAAAGCGAGACACCGCCATTAAATAAATATCGCATCATCTTCCCCGGGGAAGCCTTGAAAGTGTTTTGTATATGTAATACATTTTCTTTGCTTTTTTTCTCTTCTAAGATTAAATTATACCACGTTTCCTTACAGGCATGATTGTCTTATCCATCGCTTTCATTATTAAAACTATTACTATTATTGCTTTCGTTATTAGAAGATGTAACTGATTTACTTATTTGCTGGCATTCTCAAAGTCAACTAGGACTAGAATACGAGTGTTGAAATTATCTATACATATAATAAGAATGTAAATCTAACGTTGTCTAATCTAATTGTTTGATAAATCTAATTGTTGCACGTGTCTTGGAATGAATAATAAAATACATTTCAATCCTTTTTAGAAATGTCTGTCTATCTATGTGTGTGTCTGTTTCAACATGCATCACTGCTAAAGTACTGTGTTCACAATAAAACCTCTTTCGATGAACAATAACTAGATAAAGGGTCGGTGCAAAAAATACGTCTCGGTAAATAAGAGCTCACTTGAAATATGAGTTTTATTTTGTTTAGTTTGTTTGAAACACAGCCAATGTAAGCACGTTTCGCATGCCGCAGTGTACTCAAAAGATGCAAAATTAATACCCGAAAAAGCAATTTAACGGCCGGAGCATCTTACTATCGATAAATATATGTTGAATAAGTTATATTTTAAGCTTCAAACTAACAAATAATATCAAATTTTGAACAAAATTACCGATTTTAAACCTGTGGTACAAATGTTTGGCCTAGGCTCTCCAACCACGCACAATAACGGGAAAACGTACTTTATTCATTACGTGTTAAGGTTGAATTCACACTAAATGTTGTTTATGTTGTCTTTTCATTTGTGAGGGGAGTAATTTATTGTTTTGCTCGTTTTATCGTAAGTATTAGATAATATTTTGAACATTTGTGACTTTATTACTAGCTGTCATGGTTGTAATTAGGTTGAACTTAAAACTGTTTTAAAACTTTTTTTCTGCCTTTCTTAGTAAACAAATAGCTACACATAAGTATATATTTACGCGGACAGCTTTTAGCTTCAATTTTGTACGTGACCCTTTATCTAGTTATTGTTGATCGAAGAAAACCTCACAAAGAAAATCATAAAGCATATTCTCGAGTAACATTTAGTATTGATTTAATAAAACTTTCACTCTGTCAAATGTTATTGTAATTTTAATGACGACGCGACTTAAGTACGAGAGAAAATTAGATAAGTAAATGGACTTAGTATTTACGCAGACGGAGTCGCGTCCATAGCTAGTAAATAATATAGATAGTTGCGTTTTTATAACGACTAATCTATAATTGCGTTTGCGCCAGACTGGCGACACGTAGTACCTATAGCAGCCCGTGTACACGTAATATTGATATTTTATATTGAGTTTGTGAAGCCTATCATACTTTTGATTAATTAATAGACTGTATAAAAATGCGTATTATTATTGCTCCGAGTACCAATAGATGTGGAAACCGGACAAATATTAACAATTTCTATTTACTAATTATAACATTTACATAATTCAAACTATAATTTATTTAGAAATTCAAAAAAGTACACAGTTATTCCATTACTTTGAGTTTCCACTTCTATCGGTAGACCTTACGAGTGCCTAGATTTTTTTTGTTGAACTTTGTAATAATATATCTGTAAATCTATACTATAATAAAACTGTAGCAAGGTGAAATCTGTACATTAAATATTTTTTGAAAATTTTTATCGGGGTAGACTTTGTTATCGATATAGAAGCCAAAAATAATCTTTTTACAATTTTTGTCTGTCTGTCTGTCTGTCTGTCTTTCTGTCCCTGTGAACACGCATCACGCTGAAAGTACTGAACCGATTTTAACGAAACTTGACACAGTAATAACTAATATTCCAAGGTTACATTTAGGATACTTTTTGTCCCATAAAACGCAAGGGGCTCTCCAGGAAAACGAAAACCAAAAAATTGTAGTTAACGTAACTAGACTTTTTTGCGACACCTTAGTACGAGAGCCAGTAACGTTGGAAGAACGAGAATTTTAGAACAGCTGGTTCTTTAATATGAAGATATATTATGCCCTTCCAAACAGGATTCAGGATACCTGGTAGCCAATTAACGTTGTGTTTTTTAATGCGCATCACACTTTTACAGGTCAAAATCTTGATTTATAATTAATTTTAGGGAAAAAAATTGGTTACATTTAAACGCTATTAAAAACATTTTGTTATTGAAAATAATGTGCCCGATGATATTCTTTATAAATAAAATAATTCATTTCAAACTATTTTATTTTTTCCATTGCAAACAACATATTTCATTTTATTAACCATTATGATATTGAGATTTCACCGTGAACACTGAAAAACAACGATAAACGTAGACATACGACTTGAGACTGACGTTATCTTGAATATATGCGTCTATAACAGGCGTTTCCACAATTATCGCTATCTTTATCATACATAAAATGGGGTAAACATATCAATGCAGTTGCAGAATTTAGCTCTAAGTTTCTAAACGTTTTCAAAGCATTAGACGGTTTTAATTGGGGTGTTCATCCATAACATTTAGTTCGTTTATACTTCAATATTACAAGCAGTCGAATTGACTATGCGAGCTTTCTTTATGATAGTAGTGCTCAGGTTAACCTCTATAAACTTGAAAAAGTCCAAAACCAGGCCATGAGAATTATCGGGGGTTTCATTAAAAGTACTCCAATCTATGTTATGGAAAGCAAATTGAGCATATGTCCGTTACATCTTAGGATTCTATTTAAATTTAAGTCATTCGAAAAAAACGAACTAACCAATGTATCAGAAGAACTGTCCACCCCTTTCCAATCACTCTATTGGCGTAAAAGAAAAAGACCATTATTAGTTTCAATTTTTTCTCAATATAAAAATACTCCAATTCAAATAAGTATAAAACATGAAATGTTCACTTTACACACCTGGGTCGATAACATTGATTTGCACAATATAATTAAAATAAATGTAGATGGCATTTGGAAGCCAAAGCGTCAATATGATGTTCTTAAAATAAAAGATATTTGTCTTCAATATATAAATAAATATTATCAAAATATTATTAAAATATACACTGACGGATCTAAAGCAGGGAATTATTTAGGAGCCGCATTTTTTGAGTCAAATTCCAAAACTTTTATGAGATTTCAATTTGATGAATATATTTCAATTATGCACACTGAATTGATAGCAATTGCAGAGACCTTCTCATCTGCGCAATCAACTGAGTCCATTAAGATTGTTATTTTATCCTATTCAAAAAGTGCTCTTCAACACGTAGCTCGATGTACCTCGACTTATCGAGAAATACCGATAGCCTACACTATTTTGAAGCAATTACTAGATTTCAAAGCAAAGAACAAAGTAATTGTTTTACAATGGATCCCTTCTCATATAGGTATAACTGGGAATGAAAGTGCTGATCTTTTAGCAAGAGAAGGATCCTCCGAAGGTGCTCCTATTAATATTTTACCAACTTACTTGGATGTATGCTCAGTATTTAAAAATAACTGTTACTCGCATTGGAAGGAATACTTTGATGAGCGTTCTAAAACAAAAGGAATATGGTACAGAACGATTCAGCCACATCCCTTACGGTCACCATGGATTGATGACAGTACGATTTGCCGTCGGGAAGCAATCACAGGAATGAGATTACGCTCAGGACACATCCCATATAAAAAGTTCGCCTACCTGAAGCGTAAAGTACTATCACCACTCTGCCAGAGTTGTGAGCTCATCGATGATGTGCACCACATCCTGGCAGAATGTGTTCGAAGCGAAGATATTAAATCTTGGCTTAATGCTTCTGGTTCGTTCCACACTGGTTTGTACAATTCGTTATTGTCTGACCCCATTTCGAAAGATGCTAAAGAATTGTACAAAATTAATATAAGCTATTGTTAAGTTTATTGTCATTCTTATTGTTATATAGTTGTATGTCATTTAGGCGATATAGTCGCGCAGGTGACTAAGCCTTCATTAAAAAAATAATAATAATATTAAAATTACAGCTATCTTAACATGGTTAGAACATACTTATTTTATTTACAAAAAAATAGCATCGGGCAAATTATTGTTTATAACAAAAATGTCTGGCAATAATAATTTCATGTTTTAGTAGGGTTTCAAAGTTAGTAAAAAACAATACATTCATAAATTATATAAAAATCAATATGTTTGCCAGTAAAGGTGCAATTGTGCAGTAATAAACGCAACGTTTACCGGCAGCCAGGTAGCCCGCACGCTGTTCGGAAGAACATAAAGATATATAAAAACTGTCTTATAGAAAATTTGTCGAAACCGTTACTAGCTCTTAGACAAATAGTTACAGGCAAGTGACATTTGACGCGTCGTACTCATATCTTTTTAATATTTATATTTTTCTTCAATACAATGGAGTGTGAAAAAGTTTTAATGCAAGTTAAAAATAGTTATGATATCATTCAGTGTTTCATTTATCATTATTTATTTTATGAATATATTTTATCGTTTAATTTACAATTTAACTCATCAACTTGATATTTTATAATGTAAACTCTACTGACTGTATAGTAAACGTCTACAAAAAAGGGAAAGGAACTTCGTTCCAACTGGGGATCTATAGACCTCTCAAGCTTTTTTTACATTACCGCCAATATATGTAGGTTAGTTTTTATTTTAATTGAACCCGGTAGATGATGCTACGATCGGGTTGTAGGCTTATTTTAAAAGATGTATAGTAAACGTCTACAAAAAAGGGAAAGGAACTTCGTTCCAACTGGGGATCCATAGACCTCTCAAGCTTTTTTTAAGATAAAGTTTAATTTTTACAGTATGTTAAGCTATGAAGTTACAAGGGGTACTGGAAAGACATTTATCGGCAATATATGTAGGTTAATTTTTATTTTCATTAGACACTTTAGGTAATGCTGCGAACAGGTTCTAGGCTTATTTTAAAATATTTCTCACATACCAACTGGATATATGTTTGAGTGAGTCCCTGGATAGTTTGAATTCACAATTGGAAGTGCTATATGTCGCTGCAATCGGGTTTTAGGTTTTTTAGGATTATTTGCGTTTAAAAATACAATTGAAACCGGTAATAACCGATTTAGTGCAGACGAAGTTGCACGGGTCAGCTAGTCGTAAATAAGAAAATATACATTTATAGTTTGTCTGTTGCAATTTTTAATGTTGTATACATATTATTATATGTAGTTTATAATTTTAGAAGAAACAAATCATAAATGTTGAGAAAAAAACAAAAATACGAAACGAAAACAATTACAGTGTAATAAATGCGTACTGAGCCGCGGGTATAGCTAGTTATAAATATTTTTAGTGACTATATGACTTCTCACTTTATATACAACTGGAAACTCTACTTAAAAGCTCGCATGTAATACACATATGTGTAATAAGGTATAAGCTAATAATAAGCTTCGAGTAACACTGCCTGCGTTGTCAGCTGTCGCCAAGTATAAGATTCTTTAAGCTGTAATATTAAAAAACTTTATAGTCATATCAAGTAATATTACTCCATATTTTTTTAATATTTAAAAGTGGTTTTGACTGCAAAATAAATCTGAGTTTAATCTTTTAAATTAGATTTAAAAGTAACAAATACAAACATGTTTATACAACTAAAATAAACTTAAAGCTATTCCTAGTTTCTTTAGTAAATCGATTAAAAACATAAAAACTAAATCGATTTTAAAACTTTTAAAAGTTTATTCCTTCATGATACTAAGAACAAGTATACGCAATATTTAACAAAATTATATAGTTTTAATAAATTCACTCGAGCGCGTCAACGTCCTGAAGGTCACGCAGCTTATGGCAGTTGTGAGGAAATTGCCCATAAATCATCTCCGTCCCACTACGTCGTCATCTGTCTCTCCTTGTCGCGTGTCTGCGACATCCGATGTCCCCGAAGTTATTACACACTGTTAAATTTCATACGAAATTTTTGAAATTTTCTTTCTATATTTTTTAATTCTTTTATTTTCTAATTAATTCTTACAATTAGTCATATATTGTTATTATACCCGTCGACATTAAGAAATATATCTTCAAGGAAACTGGATGCATGTGAAAGAAAAAGTTGAGGCAGTCATAAGACCTGTTCAGAGAAGTGAAAACGCAAAACGATGGAATAGCTGTGTTCTCTCTCTTTTGAATTTTTGAATAAATTATAGTATGAATTATTTAAATTTCATATTTTGTAAGTTAAACTTATTATCTCCTCACTCCTGCCAAAAAATACCGCTCAACGCGCCTAACGAAGTTTTCACTTCAAATAATTGTATATAAACATATTATTTGCTTATTTCTCTATTTTATAAATTCAGGCGAAATTTACAAACTATTTCAATATTTATATACTCTGGAATCGTAAACATACTTATCAAAAGAAGGTATTACGAAAAAGATACTTGTGTTAAATAGGACTGGCTCTTAATTTATCTATTTCATTTTGCATCTTTCTATGTGGAAGATTAGGCAACTCAAAACTTCGTCGCGATAGGAATATGGAACGTTAGATATTATCCACTTTCCCATAAAAGTAAATGAAGATGCAGTTTCATTTTAATGGAAAGGGTAATTTATAACCATAACCTTCTCTCTCATTTTTTGGCCAACAAGACACCTATTTCAGGAGAGACTATCAAAAAACCTAGATGTATGGTGCTAAACGAGGCATTTTTATGTCTTGCTTGCCTACTTTTTCTTCTTCACGTATTTTCTAGATTTTAACCAAACGATGCTATTTACTGAGTACAGAATCGTCAGTCTGACTGATATGCTTCATATCCTTCTAGATATATTTCGTGCTAATGATTTACAGCCTGCCTCATTTTCTCTTTGCTGTAGCTTTGGACAAACATTTTCTCAATGCATGAGCGATAGAGCTACGCATTACATGGTATTCTCAGGCTGGATAAGGGTATTCATTTTTGTAATAATTGTTATTTTAAATCTACCTCTTATAAATTATTTACGCACGTTTGGTGAAGCTCCACTCGCTGCACGCAAAATGCGTATTTCAGTGTTGAGAAGTTTTTGCTTAAGGATTTTCTTTGAAACCCAAAAATTCAATAGTACAGAGTACGTTGCAATTCGAAAATCTATTATCAAGACCGTATCAATTTTTTTATAGGTGGTATAGTCGCGCTGTAACTATTACTGGTTACAGCATGAATGGGTCGGCTTGCCCGGGGTAGTACCACCCGACCCACAGAAAACCGACGTGAAGTAACAGTGTCTGCATTGTTGCGCTTCGTCCCGTCAGTGAGAGCGCCGGAGACCCACCTCCCTGCTCCTACCCCTTCACCCAAACACAGGCTGGCAACGCACTCTCGACTCCCCTGGTATTGCTAGTGTCTATGGACGGCGGTAATCACTTACCATCAGGTGACCCGCCTGTTCGTTTGCCTCTTAAGATATAAAAAAAACAAAATTTTCCACTGGATCTAAACTTTATTTACTATTTCGTCCTTACCATATCACAATCTCCACCCATATCGATATTCATATGTGCTGTCAAAAGAAACAAAAGAGAATAATACACCATAAAATATCAAAATGAAATTAGTTTTAATACAGAGCTCCTCGAAAAGCCAAGAGTCAATTAAAACGCCCCTTGAAAATGTTCAAAGTAAACGTTGTCCTCATGAAGCAGTTAAGTATTCATGACAGTTAGCGCGACCCGGTAATTATTTACATCGGCCTAAAAGCCGTTTTGACTGACCTCCTCTATGTTTAGTATTAACAAACCCTTTTACGTATATATTATCACTTTAATGGACAGATATTATGTCGGCCGTAACGGTCTAGGAAAATTGAAGATATTTTATACATACGCTACTTTCAAATTGTGTTTTTAATATCAAGCAATTTTTAATAATGCCTATTGTAGACATTTGTCTGAAAATTTGCAATATCTTATTCAGATACATCACGAAAACAGCAAAAGATTTGTGACAAAAGTATTATTAGACAACACTCTCCTTATGACGAATATTGCATAGGCATAACAGTATAAGACATATTTTTAACATTTCTACTTGTTTCTTATCACACAAACAAAGAGTACAACGTTTTCAAGCATAAAATAACTATACACTTTACTTTTCTGTACTATGTTTCCCTTTTTTTAAGTCATACAATACATATATATGTATATGTATATATATATATACAGTAGAACTTCAATAAGTTAAAACCCAAGGGAAACAGAAAATATTTTAGGTAATAGAGTTTTTAACTTATCAAGGGTTTATGTTACATTCGCACTTTCGTCGCACACTTTCTTGAAAGCCAAATCATGCCGTTTTTCGAAGATTTCTAACCAGCCATTGCTAGCTTTAAAATTATGGATTTTCAGCTAATCGGCGAACTCTTCAGCTTTTTCTTTCAGTATGGGCCTGTAAAACTGATGTATTGGTATAGACACTGTTTGAACCTCGTAAATAAACATTGCTCCAAAATAGGGAATTCAGCAATTTTTGTCTTTTACATAAAATACTTTCTTAAGATTCTCGTTTCTTCAAGAGTTTAGCTTTTTTTTTAATTATAAATGATAATGTTGTATTCCAAATGAGCCGCAACATCTTTTATTTTTAATCCACTTTTAATTTATCAGCGTATGTTAGTGTTGTTAATTTTCGTTTTGAATTCATTTTACTTGGGTAACTTTTATCACACAGCACAGTTTCCTGGATAATGATCAACAACTAATCATCCATGTACTCGTAAGTCCTGTCCTAACCACCGTAAACACAGCTTTTAGGGATTTCAAAGAAACAATAGGGGATTGTATAGTTATTATATGTGATACGTGATACTACTTATACAATTTAACTTGTAAACACGTACAATCAATAAATTTCAGGAAACTTTTTATTTTGTACATTCATTAGACTCATTCGCTGACAGTTTATGTTACAGAGCTCATCGAAACATTTCTCTAAATAACTGAGGGTTAATACTGAAACTATTTGTTTAAGTTATCGAGGATGTGTATTTTAAGTAATAGAGGTTTTAGGGTCTGGGGGAAGGCAACAGATATTTTTTTGAAGTTATAGAGGTTTTTACCTTATCGAGGTTTAACTTATCGAGGTTCTACTGTATAT